>JAPFFP010000089.1:1627195-1680553 GCA_026153255.1 Solanum medicagineum
GGTAAAGTATAATCATATGTTGGCACATAGTTTGAGGAAAGGAGTATGGACCCTTGAAGATAGTCTACGCTGACATCCAATCCATCGGTGCTAAGTCTAATCCCACAGAATACTTGTAACAATTATATTTTAATAACTTGTAAGAAACATGAAAACATGACATGAGTAGTTCTTAAACATGCTTGACCTTTAATGGTGAGCCTAACGTGAAACATGAGAGTAGATCATAATCATACATGAACCCTTGCTTTAACATGAATGGTTCACAAGAGGTAAAAATCTTTCAATACGCTTAACTTGATACTTGTAGCATCATAGATACTTTTCATGAATTCAATACATACATGAAATCCCTTAATCATTATATAGTCACTTGACTTTTAAATCATGAAATAGATCATCAATAACTTGGGAATTCTCGACTTGACATTTTATCAAACACTTGGTGGGTTTATGATACTAGTTCAAAATCATGCAATTAAAGAGTGAAATATGATGAGTAAACTTAATGAAAATCAAGCCACCAACATGTAGTAACACCCTCATATAGGGTACCTTGAAATCAATCATCAAAACTCATAATAGATCATAGTTTCATAGCTCAAAACATGCATAGACTCAATAGACAAAATTAATTCATGGTATAAGCTTGAAATAGATTGTTATGCATAATTAATTAGCATTTCATAAAACCCCAACATAATTTATTTTCATAATCCATAATAAGAGATACCCATAGATTATACAATTTGAAAATATGCAAATTTCATAAAAAGGAAGATTGGGCTCCATTGGTGAAAGGACTCAATGGATGAAACCCACATACCTCAAACTTGGGTTTTCTTGAGATGAGCTTGAAGAGAACTTAGATCTTGAAGAGAATCCTTGAGTTCCAAAGTTAGGCTTGAAATCCTTGAAATTTGAATGAGATATTTGGCTAAGTCTTGGAGAGGTTTTTGTGAGGGTTTTGAGTGATATAGAGTAGAGAAATGGCTAAGTATGAGTATTTTTACACGTAAGTGGGCATGGGGCTATGACCCCAATGCCTTTCGCTGAGATAGTAAGGAACAAATTGAACTAGTCCGCGACTAGTCCGTTACGCGGACCCATCGCGGAGTAACTTTTTGTGCTGATCTGCTCCCAGTCCGTGTCGTGGCCTGGTTGCGAATGCACAGTGGAAGTTGAAAACTAGCAAAATTTAGTTTTTGCTACAGGTCCTCTAAAATCTGGGTTATACCCATTCTCAGCTTAATTTTTCCCTTCGATCGAGAATATGAAGTCGAATTTTTGATATCACATATGAATTTTGAGATATATGGAAATTACGATTATGGGCATTTCCGAAGTGCATTTTGAGGCATTTCAATATCTCCCTTGGGAACATTTGTCCATGTCATGACCCAAGCCTAGGACTTAGACGTGACACGGCAAATGGGGAACCCGAAGGAACCCCTAACAAGCCTCTTAACTTATCATTACACATCATTGGTTGCGAAAGCATATAAAGACATAAAAAGTAAGAATAGGGGGAAATAAGACTAAGGGAAAAGCTTGCATAACATCATAATCAAGACATGAGGAGTCAAAGCTCATATCATAGATACATAACATGTCCAACAACACCTCTACTACATAGATAAGAGCGGAGGCCAAGACAAAGCAACCGGGCTCACCCTCATAGTCATATAGGACATAAAGAAGAATATCTCAATACATAATAAGAGAAACATAGATAAATGTCCCTGGAATGGAGGACTCACCAACTAGCTTGAGTATTACCAAACAAGCCACGTGGAGGAGGAAGATGATCAACTTGGGCTCCAGTTCCTACATGGTGATATCATGTAGGCAAGAGTACGCGTTAGTACATTTGAATGTACTAAGTATGTAGGATACAATGCAACAAGAGATAGATGTCATCATTAAAATGCATAACAACAAACAATAGACACAATCTAACAATATGGCATGTATGATCAATGCATAAGTAAAACATGCTTAAGTAACTCATTCTCATATAGGGTAAGAGACCAAGCTAGCTTTCAAAGGTACAAACCCCTTGGTAGGTTGGTGATGATGCCACCCCATCAATTAGGTGGTGAGCTACAAACCCTTCACTAGGTTGATGAGTACAAACCCCCATCTAGGTTGATGATGATACACCCCATCACCCTAGTAGTGAAGTACAAACCCCTCACTAGGTTGATGAGTACGAACCCCCATCTAGGTTATCCAGACTCTTAGTCCCCCCAGATTAGGCATGATCTAATGCAACATTTTATATAGGATTTATCATATTCATAAGCTCATTTCATCATCATAACATCATTCATATCATATCTCATGCTTTGTACCTTCAATTCATCAAGAAACCATAGCCGGATATTTTATCAAACACTTGGCGGGTGTGTAATGTGGGTACAAGACCATGCAATTTAGAGATGAAATCATGCAAGAAAATCCATTGTAAAACCATAAATCAACACCTTGCAACACCCTCAAGCAATATATATCAAAACCCCTTATCAAATCTTACAATAGATCCAAGATTTATGGCTCAAAACATAGCAAAACAGTCACAACTTTACATAGCTATAATATAGTTCATAGACATGTTCATACTAGTAAACCAATTTGTAAAATCAACTTTAAATCATACAAATTGACTAAAAGGAGATTAGGGCACCATGGGTGGAAGGACACAATGGTTGAAACCCACATAGCTTAGCTTTAGAGAAACTCATGATTAAGATTGAAAATGGAGACTTGAAGCTTGAAGGAAATCCTTAGTTCTGAATGAGAGTTTGAGACTTGAATTTAGGAGTGAAAAATATGGCTAAGTGTTTGATTGAGTATTGGGAAATGTTTAGGATGGTATGAGGGTGAAATATGGCTAAGTATAGGTAAAAACACGTTTGGGAACACTTAGGTCCAAGACTTAGAAGTCTTGGCCCGAAATAAGAAAAACTGTCCCAAAATAGCAACGCGGAATGCTCACTGGAATTCACACTTTGAAATTTCACAATTGCTAATCTTTCGCTCTTAAATTGGGGTTACACCCTTTCTCCCCTAATTTTGACCCCTTGAACAAGAATATGAAGTCGGGTTCTCAATATCGCGCATGGATTTTGAGATATATGGAATTTAAAATTTTGGGCATTCCGAGGCACATTTTCAGGCACTTTTTGGGGTCATTTCAATATCTCCCCCTTGGGAACATTCGTCCCCGAATGTAAAAGAGAAGTACAAGACAAGACTAATTATAAAAAAATCAGACCCAATAATGATGTAACATTACATTTAAAACACCATTTTCAAAATTTCAACATAAATATAAAATCATCATAAGTTTGCCAACTTAAACATAAATGCATATGAATGACATAGAGGCTGAAATATAAGACTTGTGATCACACAGAGGACTTAGAATTAGTACCTTAGGCTTGATGGAGTGGAAAAGATAAGGATACCACTTTTGCATGTCCACTTCGGCCTCCTATGTAACACTTTCGACTTGTTGGTTCCTCCAAAGGACCTTAGCAGATACCACTTCTTTGTTGCTCAACCTCTTCACTTGCCTATCCAAGATCTGAAACGAAACCTCTTCATTGGTCAAACTATATTCAACAATACCCACAACATAAAGAGGTACAATGACATTAGGATCACCAAGGCATTTACTCAACATAGAGACATGGATGATCGGATGGACCACATTCATTTCATTAGGCAACTTCAACTCATAAGCTACTTTGCAAACCTGCTTTATCGCCTCGTAAGGACCAACATATCTTGAACTCAACTTCCCCTTTTTACCAAAATGGACCACACCTTTCATTGAAGAAACATTCAAATAGACCCAACCACCCACATTGAATTCAAGGTCTCTTCTTCTCACATCGCATAGGATTTTTGACGACTTTGTGCTGCTTTCAACCTTTCCCTAATCATCCTAACCTTCTCAAGAGCCTCCATAACTAGAGATGGTGCCAACAAAGCTATCTCACCAACCTCAAACCAACCAACTAGTGACCTACAACATCTCACATAAAGAGCCTCAAAAGGAGCCATACCGATACTAGAGTGATAGCTATTATTGTAGGCAAACTCAATCAACGGAAGATGATCATCCCAACTACCTTAAGATCCAACATATATGCTCTAAGCATGTCCTCAAGGGTTTGAATGGTCCTTTCAGCTTGGCCATTCGTTTGAGGGTGAAAGGCTGTATTAAGGCGAACTTTTGTAGCAAGACCCCTTTCAAAAGACCTCCAAAAGTGTGAAGGAAATTTCGCACCACGATCCGATATGATGGACAAAGAAACCCCATATGACCTCACAAACTCATGGATTTACAACCTTGCATACTCTTTAGCCCAATATGTAGTCTTAACAAGTAGAAAGTGAGCCGATTTTGTCATCCTATCAACCACAACTCAAATGGAATCAAAACCTTTTCTAGTCTTGGGCAACCCAATCCCAAAATCCATATTAATCACCTCCCACTTCCAAGTAGGAATCTCTACGTCTTGGGTTAGGCCACCCGGCCTTTAATATTCGACTTTGACTTTTAACAACTATGGCAACCAGAAACAAATTTGCAATGTCCCTCTTCATGCCTCCCTACCAATACACATCCCTCAAATCTTTATACATTTTGGTGGTATCAGGGTGGATAGAATAAGAAGAATTATGGGCCTCATCAAGGATTTTCCCTCAAACCATCAACACAAGACACACAAAACCTACCTTGGTACCTAAGTGCACCATCTCCCCCTTGGGAGAAAACCTCTACTTTGCCTTCTTTCACTAAGGTCTTCAATTCAAGCAAGGAGGAGTCAAGGTATTGTTTTGCTATCACTCATCAACCAATGAAGATTTAGACCCACCACCAACAACAACACCATCATCACCAACCTCTTCCAACCTAACCTCCAATCTAGCTGATTGATGCACCTCCCTAGCCATTTCCCTATCACCACCATCAACATGAGCTAGGCTACCCATAGACACCCTACTCAAAGCATCCACCACAACATTTGCCTTACCCAGATGATAATGCACACTCATATCATAGTCTTTACAAAGTTCTAACCATCTCATTTGCCTCAAATTGATATCATTTTGAGTGAAAACATATTAGAGGCTCTTATGATCGGTGAACACATTCACATGCACCTCATACAAATAGTGACACCAAATCTTTAATGCAAACACAATGGCGGCTAACTCTAGATCATGGGTAGGGTACTTTCAGTTGCCTAGATGCATAGGCTATGACCTTCCATTTTGCATTAACACATAACCCAAATCAACTCTAGAAGCATCACAATACACAACAAATCCATAAAGCCCATCCGGTAGTGACAATATAGGAGCAAACATAAGCCAATCTTTCAATTTTTGGAAGCTCCTTTCACATTAATCAATCCACACAAACTTAACCTTCCTTAGAGTCAGTTTTTTCATAGGGGAAGCAATGGAGGAGAACCCATTCACAAACCTTCTATAATAACCCGCTAGCCCCAAGAAGCTCCTAATATCCGATGGGGTCAATTTTCTGGGCCAATTTCTAATCACATCGGCCTTCTTAGGATCCACCTTAATACCATCCCCCGACACCACATGACCTAAGAATGCAACCTCCTTCAACAAAAATTCATACTTTTCATACTTAGCATACAATTTTCTCCTCCCTTAATCTTTGCAACATAACCCTCAAATGACCTATATGCTCCTGCCTACTATGTGAATAGATCAGTACATCATCAATGAAGACCACAACAAAGGAATCAAGGTAGGGTTTGAAGACCTTATTCATTAGGTCCATGAAGATGGTCGGTGCATTGGTCAACCCAAACGACATCACAACAAACTCATATGCCCATACCTAGCATGAAAGGCCATCTTGGGAATATTACACTCCGTCACCCTCACTTGATGATACCCAGCTTGAAGATCAATCTTAGAGAAAAAGCTAGCCCCTTGCAATTGGTCAAACAAATTACCAATCCTTGGAAGAGGATACCTATTCTTGATAGTGAACCTATTGTACATTCTAAGTGACCCGTCCTTCTATTTTACAAACAACACTAGTGCATCCCAAGGTGAATGGCTAGGCGTAATAAATCCCTTCTCCAACAAATCTTTTAATTGTTCCTTTAACTCCTTCAACTCCGCCGTGGTCATACGGTAAGGAGGAATGGAGATGGGTTGAGTATTGGGAAGGAGATCTATGCCAAAATGTATCTCCCTTTTGGGAGGGACACCGAGAAGGTCATTTGGGAAGACATCAAGGAACTCATTTACAATCAAAACCGACTCTATTGAAAGGACTTCGGACTCCACATCTTTAACCCTCACAAGATGATAAAGACACCCCTTAGAGATCAACTTACGAGCTTTAATGCAAGAGATGAATCTACCCTTGACTACCATATCTTGACATTTTTACTCAAGGACGGGTTCATTTAGAAATTGGAATTTGACCCTACAGGTCCTACAATCAATAGAAGCATAGTAGGCATGCAACCAATACATCCCAAGAATGACATCAAAATCGTCCATATATAACTCAATAAGATCACAAGGCAACACTTTATGTAAGATGCAATTAGGACAACTTCTATAAACTTTCCTTGTAATAATAGATGCACTAATAGGAGTAGATACTTCATATGACTCATGCAACAACTCAGGGTCAACATGGAACTTTTTAGTAACAAAAGGGGTAACAAAGGAAAAAATTGCACCCAGACCAATCAAAGCATATACATCAAAGTCAAAGATTTTCAACATACCGAACGTCGGAAACCTCACTAACTCCTTCCCTTCCATGTAGAGCATAAAACCAATTGTGCCTTGGGGCACCACCTTGAGGACCACCTCTACCCAATGGCACCGTATTCGCACCCCGACCTTTGCCACAGTTTGTTGGAGAATCCACCTTTTTATGAACAAGCTCCCCACAATCAAAGCATGCATTAGAACCTTTCAAACATGGGCCCCTATGACTCTTTCCACAATTAGGACACACATCAATGGTATCCAAACCAGTAACACCTTGAGGCCTAGGGAAGTCTTTGGCAAACCCCTTATTAGTAGCATGAGAAGACCCTTGGCCTTGATGGAACCAGCCACCCCTTTGGAACTTACCCTCAAAATGGGCCCTCTTGGCCTCATGGCCCCTTCTCTTCCTCAACTTCTCTTCCTTTATTTGCTTGGAGTATTTCATCAACCGATACTTGTCCATGTTACTAATTAGCATGGCAGAACGACATTCTTCACTCACCAAGTCAGAGACCTACATCACGAACTTATTCATCCTAGATATAGGATCGGCCACCAAATGAGGAGCATACTTTCAAAGTTGATTGAACTTGAGAGAATACTCCCTCACACTCATAACACCTTGTTTCAAGTTCATAAACTCCACCAACTTAGCTTCCCTAAGCTCAAGAGGGAGAAATCGATTAAGGGAGGCCAATTTGAACTCTTCCCAAAGTACCACATTACCAATTTCCTTCTCACCTTTCTATTGATCATACCATATTTGGGTTACCTCTTTGAGTTTGTACGCTTTTAAATCCACCTTTTCATTCAGCCCAACACCTATGATATTCAAAATTTTGTAGACCTCATTAATGAACACTTATGGATCTTCATCCACCTTTGACCGATAGAAAACTGGAGGATTCATCCTTATGAAGTCCCTTACCTTAGCTCCCGGGGTAATAACATGAGGGTCTTGGGCCCCTTGATTGACTTGGTTAGCCGCTACTTGGGCAAGCATAGTGAAAGCATCCCGAAGCTCACCATTGGTGAGTTTCTCCTTGGGAATTTGGGCCCATCTTCCTCTAGTGTTTGGCATGATCTAGCATAGTAAAGAATAATCGTTAGGGGGGAAAAACTTACCACAACTCTATAGCATGACTTAGAATATGAAGAAGGGAAACATTTCGTAAAACGTCTCATAGCCTCTTATTCGTAGTCATGGTGTGCTTCATAACCATGAATAGGACTCTAATCGATGCAGTGTGTTGGACAACGAGGATCTATCAACTTAGTGCTCTGATACCAAGTTTGTCACGACTAAAGCCTACGGCCAAGACGTGACGCGGCAAGAGGGGAACGCGAATGGACCCCAAGCAAGCCACTTAACTTATCATTACATATCTATCCAACCCCAATTTCAAGAATTAGGGTTCTTCGTCAAGAGCTCTAAAGATTCTAAATCAAGAATTCAAGAATCAAAGAGAAGCTCTTCAAACAATGTCGTTCCAACTTCTTCCACTCTAAAAGAACTAACGAGATCAAGGATTTTCTCCAATAAAGCTAGTATTCTTCAAAGTTCGATTCTAATATCAACTTTTCCGGTATGTAAGGCTAAACAAAATTATGGGATTGTTCTTCCATGTGTCCTATAAATGGTCTTAGATTAAAGTTGAATGTTTTTGAGTCCATATGCATGATTCTTGATTATTTTCTTGAAAAACCATATTTACTACATATATTTTCATAAATTGATGATCATCATAAACTTATTTTCTTGAATGGAATGTTTTTACATGAATTATTGCATAAAGTCTATTTATTATTTTCTTAAAGATTGCATGAAATAAGATAGGGGTTGAGTCTAGAGCCTTGAGTGAGAATTTTGATTGTGATTATGAGGTAAGAAAGATGATGAGTTGATAAAACTTGATAGTCCCTTGAGTCTCCATAAACGAACTCTATAGATTTGTCTATTCGATTTTTCTCTATGATTGTTCTAAGCCTTGAGCTTTTGATTAAGATGTTGATTGACGAGATGATTTAGAGTCTCTATGAGATTGATTGAAAGATTGTGCCTCCACGAGGCTGATTGAGATAGTTTGATTGGATGGATTATTTTATGAGCATTAAATCATGGGAGGACTATCAAGCACCGAAAGTGTAAGAGTTATATAGGTGAGGATCCGGACCATCACATCATATTATGTTGAGGTCCCCTCTGATTAGAAGTCCCTGAAATCAATATAGGACTTATTGATTTACTGACTCCATTTATACTTGTCCGTGCAGTTTCTGATTCATTCTCTACCTGGCAAGTACAAAATGGCTGTGGCAACATCAGCATGATTGTTGTACAATCACTATCTCATAAGTGATTGTTGTCGGATAAGAGAAACTATCAGAAAGTTCCTACCTTGAGTACTCTGAGTTGAGATGAGATAAGATGAGATGAGATGTGATGAGATGAGTTGAGTTGCGTTCCTTTGAGATAAGTCCCTCAGACTTGAGTCTGATATGATTGATGATTTAATTGGTTGATGGGTCACTTGTCTACTCTTATTCTTGCTTTAGATAGACATTTGACATGTCGATTGTTATTATTTCAAGTCGATTATTGTTTCTATATTATTTTACCTGTTTCGGTTTCATTCAGCTATCTTACATTCCAATACATTCCACGTACTGACGCCCCTCTCTGGGACTGCATCATTTCATGATGTAGATAAAGATTTAGGGATCGTCAACAGGGGCATCGTCGAGAATTTGAGACGTTCAGCTGATTGGTGAGCCTCCCCTACTTCAGAGGATTTATATTTATTTCATCTTGCTTTAGAATTAGATTTGATTAGCTTTATTTTGACTGAGGTAGCCATGGACCTGTCATTGGCACCACTTGATAGTGATAGAGGCTTCATAGACTACAATCGAATGTTGATGTTAAGACTTATTGAGCTAGTTTCTTTCTACTAGCCATTTATTTATAATATTATTTTAAGACCAGATAATGATGTCCCCATTTACTTCCTTATGTTTTCAACTGATTAGTAGAATGTATGAATGGATGAATATGATGAGGTCAAGTGGTTTGATTGGAGACTTGCAATAGTCTCTAGGTGCCAATTACACCCAGGGTACCCTCCCGGGGCGTGACAGCCTTCTTTTGTGTCAATTTAGTCATAGGAGAAGCAATAAAAGAGAAACCATTTACAAACCTCCAGTAATAACCCGCCAAACCCAAGAAACTTCCAATGTCCGATGGAGTCAAAGGTCTAGGCCAATTTCTAATAACCCCCGTCCTCTTAGGATCCACCTTAATGCCATCACCCAACACAACATGCCATAGAAAAGCAACCTCTTTCAACCAAAACTCACATTTTTCATATTTAGCATACAACCTCTCCTCCTTCAAGATTTGCAACACCACCCTCAAATGATTCACATGCTCCTCCTCACTATGGGAATAAATCAAGATATAATCAATAAAAACTACCACAAACAAGTCAAGGTAGGGTTTAAAGACCCTATTCATGAGATCCATAAATATAGCGGATTAATCAACCCAAGGGACATAACTACAAACTCAAAGTGCCCATCGGAAGGTCGTCTTGGGAATATCACACTCCCTCACTTTCACTTGGTGATACCCAGACTGAAGATCAATCTTAGAAAAGTGACTAGCCCCTTGAATTTGATCAAAAAGGTCATAAATCCTTGGTAGAGGGTAGTTGTTCTTTATGGTGACTCTATTAAGTTGCCAGTAACCAATGCACATTCCAAGAGAACCATCCTTTTTCTTCACAAATAATACTGGTACACCCTAAGGTGACTTGCTAGGCCTTATAAAACCCTTTTCCAACGAATCCTTCAATTGCTCCTTCAACTCTTTCAACTCCGCGGGGGCCATACGGTAAGGGGGAATAGAAATGGGTTGAGTATCGAGAAGGAGGTCTATACTAAAGTCTATTTCCCTTTTGGGAGGAACACCGGGAAGCTCATCGGGAAAGACATCAAGAAACTCATTGACTACCGGTACTGACTCAGTAGGAAGGACTTTGGACTCAACATCCCTAACCCTCACAAGATGATAAAGACAACCCTTAGAAATCAATATTTGGGCTTTAAGACAAGAAATGAATCTACCCTTGACCACCACATCACGACTTTCCCACTAAAGGACAGGCTCATTAGGGAATAGGAATTTAACCCTATGAGTTCTAAGATTAATAGAAGCATAATATGCATGCAACCAATCCATTCCAAGAATGACATCACAATCCACAATATATAATTCAATAAAATCAACATGGGTAGACACTTTATAGGGTTCACACAACAATTCGGTACAAACATGAAGCATTTTGGCAACAAAAGGAGTAATAAAAGAAAGAGTGGCACCTGGGTCTATCAATACATACACATCAAAATCAAAAACGTTTAACATACCGATGACGACATCGGGCACCTCATCCACCCCTTGTCTCTCTTGAAGAGCATAGAAACTATTTTGCCTTGGTGCACCCCCTTGTTGGCCTCCTCTCCTCCTTTGCCTCACACTTTCACCTTGGCCTAGTGGACGAGTATCTCTACCTTTATTTCAAGCATGAGGCAATCAATAACCTTGTGACCCATTTCAGCACAACCAAAGCAAGCATTAGAATTCCTCAAACATGGACCACTGTAATTCTTTTCACAACTTGGGCATCTAGATTTTGCCATTCCTCTATTACCACCTTGGAATCTTGGGTTGGTCACTCTATCATTAGCAAAACTCTTTGTACGAGCATTGGATGACCCTTGGCCTTGGAACTTATGGCCTTGTGGAAATCGGCCACCCTTGGAACCTTGGAACATACCTTCAAAATGAGCCCTCTTGGACTCACCACTTCTTCTTTTTCTAAGCTTTTTCTCCTCTAGTTGTTCGACAATGTCATGATGCAGGATAAATCCATATCACCTACTAGCATGGTGGTTCGACACTCCTCAATGACCAAGTTGGACACTCCCAACACAAATTTGTTCATTCTTGATCTAGGCTTCTCAACCAATTGTGGAGCATACTTGGAGAGTTGGTTAAACTTGAGGGCATACTCCCTCACAGTCATGGAATCTTGCTTAAGGTTTATAAACTCCATCATCTTAGCCTCCCTTAGCTCGATAGGAAAGAACCGATTGAGAAATGTGGCCTTGAACTCTTCCCAAGAGGTAGCATCATCGTTCCCCTTCTCCAATATTCCAGTGTAAGTACATCAAATATTCCAGCAACACCTCTAACATAATGGAGCGCGGGCCAAGACACTCTCCGGGCTCACCCTCATAATAACAAGTGTTCAATATGAAGAAGTCTCAATATAGCAAGAGTAATAAAGATAGTGTCCACAGACTTGAGACTCACCAAAGCTTGCTTCAGATGATTGTGCTAGCCATGTGGAGGATGATCAAATAGTGCTCTTATCTCTATACGGTAATATCATGTATGCATAGAGTATGCGTTAGTACATTTGAATATACTAAGTGTGTAGGATGCAATACAACAAGGCATAAACCAATACACTCAAAATGCATAGTAATAAGCAATAGATAAGTGAGCTCTCAATATAGCATGCATGATCAATGCTTGAAGTAAAACATGCTTGTAAATCATTTAACTTGCATAGAACATAATACATATGTGGGAAGAGAACCTAACTGACAAAAGTAAGACCAAGCGAGCTACAACATAAAATCTTGATTATTACCCCTATCGATAAAGAGGTGGTCTACTTGCCAAGGTAAACCATACTTCACCTTACGGGAGCTCGTCCCATTTCAGAGAAGTAACCCCCCTTACCAGAACCTGTCCCATTTGGAGGTGGATTTCATGATAAAGTGCACTGAATGGATCCACTAGTATGCAAGGGTAAAGTATAAAACTATGTTGGCACATAGTTTGAGGAAAGGAGTATGGACCCTTGAAGATAGTCCACGCTAACATCCAATCCATCGGTGCTGTGTCTAATCCCACAGAATACTTGTAATAATTATACTTTATTAACTTGTAAGAAACATGAAAACATGACATGAGTAGCTCCTAAACATGCTTGACCTCTAATGGTGAGCCTAACTTGAAACATAAGAGTAGATCATTATCGTACATAAAGCCTTGCTTTAACATGAATGGCTCACAAAAGTTAAAAATCTTGAAATATGGCTTAACTTGATACTCATAACATCATAGATACTTTGCATGAATTCAATACATACTTGAAAGCCCTTAATCATCATAAAGTCACTTGACTTGTAAATCATGAAATAGATCATCACTAACTTTGGGAATTCTTGACTTGACATTTCATCAAACACTTCGTGGGTTCATAATACTAGTTCAAAATCGTGCAATTAAAGTGAAATAGGATGAGTAAACTTAATGCAAATCACCCACAAACATGTAGTAAAACCCTCATGTAGTGTACCTTGAAATCCATCATCAAGACTCATAATAAATCATAGTTTCATAGCTCAAAACTTGCATCGATTCAATTGGCAAATCAATTTATGGTATAAGCTTGAAATAGATAGTTATGCATAATCAATCAACATTTCATAAAATCCCAAAACAATTTATATTCATAATCCATAATAAGAGATACCCATAGATAATACAATTTGAAACATGCAATTTTCATAAAAAGGAAGATTGGGCTCCATAGGTGAAAGGCACCAATGGATGAAACCCGCATACCTCAAACTTGGGTTTTCTTGAGATGAGTTTGAAGAGAAATTAGAGCTTGAAGAGAATCCTTGAGCTGGAAACTTAGTCTTGAAATCCTTGAAATTTGAATGAGATATTTGGCTAAGTCATGGAGAGGTTTTTATGAAGTTTTAAGTGATATAGAGTTGCGAAATGACTAAGTATGGGTGTCTTTACACATAAGCGGGCCTGAGGCTATGACCCTAATGTCCTTGGCCAAGATAGAAAAACTAAGCAAAAAGTTGAACTGGTCCGCGATGAGGACCCATCGCGGAGGAACTTTTTGTGCAGATCCGCGCCCTGTGCGCATTGCGGCCTGGTCGCGTATGCACACTGTAAATTGTAAATGAGAGAAAAAGTTTATTTTTCACTACGGATCCTCTAAAATTCGGGTTATACACATCTCCCACTCAATTTTACCCCTGATCAAGAATATGAAGTCAAAATTTTGATATCACGCACAAACTTTGATCTATATGACAATTAGGATTATAGGTACTTTCGAAGAACATTTTAGGGTGCTTCAGCACGGAAAAAGAGGGAAGCCTTTAATAGGGTCGGTATGTGTAGTGTCCCAGGAAGGCTCTGGAGCACGCTCAACAATCTGTTTGGCAACCCATCTCAATAGCTCTGTCCTTTGTACCGAATTCTTTATAATCATAGATGTCCTGATCTGCCTCAACGTACGATCAAACTCAACTGTAGACCTTGGTGCTCGATATGTAGGAACAAATAATACACGGTTGATCGTCTCCTCTGATATATCGACCTGCCGTCCTCTCACTAACTCCTCTCTCATTCTAGGCTGCTCGAGAGGTTTCTTCCCTTTGGGAAGACCATGAAGTATGGTGGTAGCATAAGCTGCATAAAATTCCTGCACCATAACTGGAGAATAACGATCAAGCTTAGGAGTCAACCATCTGAGCCCATGTCATGTCATAGTGTCCTCAACTCCTGGGACATGGCTCAATCCAGTATCAATCAATTGGGGCTCCTCATAAATCGACCGTATGGTGTTCCCTTGCCCCTTTCGCTGTAAGACCTCATCAAATATAGTCTTCATGACCTAGACACCCCTTCTATGAGTTATAGGATCCGGTGTTGAAGAAGTAGATGGGGCAACCAAGGACTCTGCATCTCCTCTGATTTGAGAGCCTTTCTCTGAGCTTGACTTCATGCCTAAGGGAGTCATCTATGGTGTACCCTCCTCAAACTCATCACCATTCCCCTCAGCCTCTAGATCTGGATGAACATTAAGAGCCTCAATTGACCCACTCACTTGGGCCTAATTGTCATCCGAATGCTAAGTATCAGAAGGGTCATCTCTGAGCTGCCTCCCGAAGGCTTTAATTGCTGTAAGTTTACTTTTAGGGGCCATGATACATGAAAATAATTATAGGTGAACCATTATTAGCCCTAAACAATAAACAAATGAAAGACAAGAACAAAAGATAAACATAAGAAAAAGTGACTTTGATCCGTTGCAGTCAGCTGTTACGAGAGCTAGGTACGACTCATAGTTAGGACTACGAGTCGTACTGTGGTATCGTAAACCAGGGTTGCATGACAATATTAAACACTGGAACTACAAACGAGATGTTGTTACGACTCGTAGCTGTGGCTACGGGTTGTAGACTAGTTTCATATGAGGTGCTAAGAACCAAAGTTAGGATAGGCATGAGCCCACGAAACCCAACTACGATTTGTAGAGGATTCTACGACCCATAGGTGGGTCTTATATTATGAGTACAAAGGAATTAAAAGTCACTGTCACTTCCTATGAGAGGCAATTACGACTCGTAGATAATCTACGAGTCATAGAAGACTTCCGTAGCAGGAAGAAACATGTACTTAAAACACCTCAACGCACCACACGGACCATATGAACAATTTAAAAATAGCCCTAACAGCATCGAAGCAGGTCATGCAAGCACTTACACTAGAAGCATATGACCCAATCCCTAAACATCAATTCAAAGAAAATATTTACCCCATCAACAAAGAATATAGCAATGAATACTCAATCAAGTCAATCTCCTCCGACTCATGCAAACATAAACTCGTGTCACCATCCCCAAATCATACAAAACAAGCATTCAAACACATGCTTAGTCATTTAGGGAAATAGTCCAATGGCACAACAAGAATTTATCAACCCAAGATTCCACAAACTTCACCATACCTCAAACACTACCATGATCCCATGACCTTGCAAATCGCTGAACATTCACATCCCAATAACACATATTGCATCAACAAAGAACATGATAGCATGATCATCCAACTATGCTAACACAGATAAATCATTTAAGTTAGGGCTAACACACTTAATTACACTCAGAGCAACCCTAGTTCCTTCTTCTCAATTTCACCACAAATAGGAATGACATGCTTTGGTATCATTTTCTATCTCAATAATCAGTCAGACCATTCAAAGCAGAGTAAATTTTGAACTTAAACTAAACCAAAGAACATACCATATGATTGGATGAACTGGAGAAAGAAAAATGAGAAGAATGAGTGTCAAAACCCAATTGCCAGAGTTTCTTGCCAGAAATTGGGTTAGAATGCCGCAAAATGATTGAAAGTAAAAGGGGAAAAAGGATTAGGATAATTGTACGGTGATTAGGTTTAACATTGGGGTCAAAATAATTTTTACCCCTATTTATACCTTATTAGGTCGCGATTAAAACTTACTAGTTCAAGTCTACGAAACCCCGACTACAGGTTGTAGCTTGGTCTACGACCCATAGATCCTGATCTCATAGACCACTTCATACTTGGAAAAATTTCAAAACATACCTTGACAGTTCGAACCCCATTCACGACTCGTAGATGAACTATGAGTCATAAAGTTGGCTCGTAGCTGGAGTGCAAACTTCGCCTAATTATTGTAACTCTCTATGAGATAGGACTACAAGACTTGAAGTGTAATACAACCTGTAGTCCTGGTCGTAGCGACTGCTTCAGATGCAAATCTCTGCAATTTTGCCATTTTGTTCAACACCTGCACATTCTTCTCAAAACACACCATTATCCTAAAACACAACCAATGCAATGTCTAAAAATAAAAATCACTTTTTAGTTCATCAGGATGTTTCATAGATTGGCAGATGTCAAAAACCACTTTTGCATCCTTCACCTAGAACCTGAGTTGACCGGAATCGATATCCACTGGGACTCTCCCTGTGTCCAGAAATGTTCTTTCCAAGATAATAGGGACCTCAAAATCAACTTCATAATCAAGAATCACAAAACCACAGGGAATATAAACTTAGCCGCTTTCACTAACACATCATCAAGTATTCCATCAGATTTCTTGATTGTTCTATCCGCCATTACTAACCTCATTCTCGTAGGAGTAGGAGTACCCAAACTAAGCTTTTTAAATACTTCAAGAGGCATCAAATTGATACTTTTTCCTAAATCACACAATGCTCTTGTAATCTATACATCGCGATGGTATAAGGGATGATAAATGCACTAGGATATTCCTTTTTCTAGAGTAAAGATCTGGTGGTAATGACACTACAATGTTGGAGCTCTTGCGAAAGCTCTTGGTTGACCGTGCATTTTTAGTCACCAAATCTTTCATATATTTAGCATAATCGGCATTTTCTCCAATTCTTCGATAAGGGGAATGATGGACAATTGCTTTAACATGGAGAGGAAACGTTTGAATTTATTGTCCTCCTCCTTTTGTTTGAGTCTTTGAAGAAAGAGAGGAGGAGGCCTTAGGATGATCTTACTCTTTTCCAGCTCCTTAACCATTTCAGCGCTTACCCCATCTTTGTTGCTTTCTTCTCCTTCATTCTCAACCTTCTCCGCAATTGTCTCTTCATGCACATCATCCACAACTACCAGTATCAGAGGATAAATTGTACTCTTACCTCCCCTAGTTGTGATCTCCATACAATGCCCATTATTTTTTGGGTTTTGCACCGTACTGCTTGGCAATGTACCCTTTTGGCGTTGATTCAATTGGGTGGAAACTTGACTGAATTGTTGCTTAAGTTGCTTGATGGCCACCGAATGAGACTCTATCTTTTGATGTATGCTAGAGATATCTTATTTTATTCCCTTTAAAGTCTCACCTTATGTTTTGGCCTTTTTCAACTATCGGTCAAACATCTTTTCAATCCTTGCGTTACTTGCCTCGGCATCACGATTTTTCTGTGGTACATAAGGAACATTCCTATATTCATCTCTTCTACCCCACTCAGTTTTTAGAACCCCATCTCTCTCAAAATAACCCCCACGGTTATCACTATAAGCCCCCTCTCGGTTGTAGTTCCGACCTTGGATTCTAGAACCTTGACGCCTATACTCCAAATCGGACCCTTTGGCATTTTTCTAAAAACCCACCACTTGGTCACTAACAAAGCAAGCATCATCATAATAATAATGTCCTTCATACATTGGCGCTCTAGGACGTTGGTGGACTACCACATGCACTCTTTCATGATTTTGCTTAACCACCAAGTCCATACTCGTGCGGAGTTGAGCAAGTTCTTGCATGATCTCCTCGTTTATCTTAGCTTTCTCTTAACTAACATTCACCAGACATGAACTCCTTGTAGAAGCTCTCTCCCTTTGGCCCCATGCTCTATTGTTTTTGACTACTTGCTCTATTCTCTCTACTATCCTTGTGAACGATTGATCCAAGAACATACCTCCCATGATGGTATCGGTGCAAGCTTCACTATTCTTGTCAAGAGCCCGATAGAAAATCTCTACTATGGCATCATCCATGATCTCATGTTTTGAAATACTTCTCAAGCACTTAGTAAATCTCTCCCATATTGTGTTAATGGAATCACCTGGCAATTGCTCAAAATTGTTAATTTGATCTTTCAATTTGAGCTTCTGTGACCTTGGAAAGTATCTTTCCAAAAAGGCTCTTTGCAAGTCTACCTAGCTGGTGATCGAGCTTCGTTGGGGTTCTGATAGCCAAGCTACTACATTACCAATAAGAAATAGAGGGAACATATGCAACCTAACATCATCCGTATAAAGATTTTGTGTACTGATCACACTCTTGTACACAAAAGCCACATTATGTAGATGGCTATAAGGATCCTTGGAAGGTAGACCTGCAAACAATCCACGATTCTAAAGCATTTGGAGCAATCCACTTGACATCATGAACTTAGTGTCGGCCGGTAATAGTGGCAACACTATAGCTCCAGTAACGTCCACGGCCATGGGATTCATTGATATTGGTTCCATCCATAGGCATTCTCATTGAAATCCCACATTTATAGCCTATTCACCGATGGTGGTGGAATGTTATCTCTATCCTCAACATCATCATTCTGATTTATAGCTTCATCCACCGCGACATTAGCATTCGCTTGAGCATTATCCTTACAACACATTGGATCTCTAAATTAATTGGAGCTAAGGAAATGCCCTGACTCCTTATATTAGACAAACATACCTAGTATATCCTACAAAAAAACTAAACCAACAAAAATAAAAAGAAAAATAAAATACAAGAGAACTAAGAAATTAACACTTGAATTAAACTACTAGTGAAACCAAATCAAAGTATCGCCGTATTCCCCAGCAATGGCACAATTTTTCTTTATGTACGCTCAAGATACGCCTCTACTTGAAGGTCAAAGCGATCATTAAAGTAAAAAACCTTACTAGGATTAGGGATGATCCCACAGGGAACATGGTACGTTTGTAACTTGGTTCACCAATAATCAATTTAAGCATCAACTACTTGATTCTCTAAAAAAAAGGGGGGGGGGCGTTTTGCAATGATTTGTAGAAAATTAACCTAAACTAATAAAATGGAGAGACAATCAAATTGGAGAGAAACTTGGGTTATTGTGTTCCCTGTGATTCATTAACTTAATCCACTGGGATAACACAACTCTTAATTAGGATATTGCATTTAGAATGGTGACTTAGATTCTTCCATCCCTCTTCTGAAGGTGAAGGTTGAATTTCACTATGGGGATTGGCCAACCTCCAAAGTGTGCCAAACTAACCATTACCCATTATCCCAGTCAACCTCTCCTTGGCAAAGTTTGGTTGATTAGACGAGAACACTTCATTGAATTTTGTTAACCATTCCCTTTTCCTCTTCATCATTGCCTAGATTGGGATCATGACATTAGGTGGGGTCTAATGTTGGCCACTATTAAGCAACATGAAAAATGAAGGGAAATGGCTAATACATACAAATACCCAACTCAAGAAGTGCAAATAATCCAGGTTTCCTAAGTTAGATTCTCATGGTTCCCACAACCCCAAGTTGTGGGTTTAACTACTCATAGCTTGGGCAAAAAAATAAACAATAAATATGGATGACATAGTTAATCACTTACCCAAAGAGAATGAAGAACAATAAAACCCGATTTGTATTTAGAATAACAAGATTGAAAGATGTAATGAATCCATAAGTGAATCTAATCTCCAAAATTGTGTCTCCAAAAATAAACACTAAAAAATACTCTAAACGTTTTGTGCTCTCTAAGTATCTCTCTGTGTAAAACCCTAAAAAATCTATCTAAATCCCTGCTAGAAACCTAAAATATACAATTTATAGTATTTATAAATGAGTCCCTAATTTAATTAGAACAACTGGTTTGCGTCTACTACGGTTCACAGTTGTAACTCGTAGTGTGCCCTATGAGCCGTAAACGGGCTTTCGTGGTCAGCATCTTGCATTTTAGATTTCACTAGTATGATACACCTCTATGAGTCATAGTCTGTTCTACGATTTGTATTGCCTTTCCAGACTGCACATTTACATTTTCTAGTCTAATCTTGATCAACACTAGAGCTTGCTACGATACTACCCTTTATAACCTGTAGAAGGGACTCGTACTTGGGGCTTGTATAGTTGAACTTCAAACTTTCATACTTTTCTTTTGAACACTAGAAGTATACACGAGATCACCTCTACGACTCATAGGCCGGACCACGACTCGTAGAGGGCCCCGTGTGTCCTAAAAATCAGCAAAATCTGCAACTTTTCCCAAAATTGAGCTGACCTGTATTTCCTATAAAAACAAACACAAAAACACAGAAAAAAGATAAAATTCACATTGAGAAGACACAAGATCCCTGGATTTAGGCATCAAATGTGTTGTATTTTGACAGCACATTAATCACATCTATGAATAGGAGGCTCCAAGACATTTGAGGGAATGCCTTACTTCTTCTTGATTCATGTCATGCCATAGAACGTGTCCTAAGGTTTCCTAAATCTAATATATGTTCTTTGGTGAGTTTATAGATGATGCCTCAAAGAAGATCTCCTTAGCCTAGACAAGCTCCTGCCAATAAGGACAAAGCTCCTCAAGAGCCTGTGGGAGGAGAACCAGTTACCAATGATGAATTTTGGACCACAATTGCTATGATGGCCTAGGCTATGGCTGCCCGAGTTGGACATGCCCCTCCTTCTTATGTACCCACCCTAGCTACTAGGGTGAGAGATTTTGCCTGGATTATCCTCTAGAGTTCTATGGTTCCAAATTTGAATAGGATGCCCAGGAATTCATTGATGAGGTGTACAAGGTGTTGGCTATGATGGAGATGTCTTCTAAAGAAAAGGCTGAGTAGGTTGCCTACCAGTTGAAGGGAGTGACCCACGTGTGGTATACTGAATGGTTGAATGACAGAGGGGAGATAATAGAGTTGGTTGGGAGGAGTTCAAGCTTGCTTTTCTCGATCTTTTCTTCCCTCTTGAGCTTAGGGAGGCTAGATTAATGATGAGTCCATATATTGGACTTATTTTGGGCTTAGAATGTGATGAAATATTGTCCTCGATGTGATATTATGCTCCCTATATTGATTAAATTGTGTGTTTTAGGACTGGATTGGGAATAAAAGTGCACAAGTGGACAATACTCAACATATCAAAGAAAAGGAGAAAAAGTGCCTAAAAGGTAGTCAAAATTAGTGTCACCAACATATTTAATGGATCGTCGAAGATCCCATGATACTACCTAATAGTTCAGCAACTAAGCCCCCAAGTCTAGATAAAAATGCGACGCATAAGGAGGTTTGGTAGATCGTCGAACATGATTGGTGATGAATAGAGATGTCACCTAATATTGCAGAGACTTGAGCATTCAAAGATGTAGAAGAAGGTGGTCAAGTGCACATTCGGTGCATAACCAAAGTACTCAGTGATGTCCAACCTTGACCGTTGAACGCTGATTTGGTGCACAAACTTTCATTAATTTACACGGACTATAAAAGCTTTATGGCAAGGACATTGTACATAGCATCCTATATCAGAAATTTTACAAAGACCATATATATATATATATATATATATATATATATAGATAGATAATAAAGTATATAAAAGCTTCTTTCTCAAGACGTACCAGGTCTAGTGATTTCAAGCTTTAGGAAGAAGAAATTGAAGATATTAGCTGGAGTAATTCATCTTTTCTCTTTTAATTCATCTTACCCATGTACTCAGCTACTTTATGGTATTATTTCGTTACTTTTGAACATGAGTGGCTAAAACCCCAATGTTTGGGGTGTGTGTGTATATAATATCGGTGTTTGATTTCTTAGCTGCGTCTATGATTTTTTGATTATATTGATGCTAATCTGAGTAAGTTTATACTCATTGCTAAATTTCATCTATAATCCTGAGGTTGCAAACTTGGGTTTGCTTTAGATTCTGATTATTGCATGAACTCGAGCAATTAGAGTGTGTAACAGGTGCTTAAGCTGGAAATCTTTTAAGGTTTCAGTTGAATGCAACAAACTTTGGTTCAATGGCTAAAGTATTAGGAGATTTACTATGATTTCTGAGGCCATGCATGTACTTGAAAAATTTGCATGTGATGTTATAATAGACTCATCTGAAACACCTTCGTTGTCATAAATTAAGTATTGGTTACTAGTAACCTAGCTTACTCACATAGTTTTAACTCGATTATCAAGTGTTTAGACTAGATTAACAAGATGTATCCCCAGTTTGCACACCCCCAACATCTCTCTTAATCTATTGTTAATTTTGTGATTTAGAATTGTTATTATCTGAATCTTGATATTTATTTACTCGTAACCCCCCATTTTGACTTTACAAATGCATAGGTCAACATATCACTTCACTTCTTAAACCACTATATCCTATAGGGTTCGACTCAACTCTTGTTAGGGTATTATGCTGATAACAATCATCCCTAATTCATTCACAAATTAGGTTTGAACGTCATAAAAAAGGGTGTCGTTGTCGGGGAATGGTGCTAGTTCTTGATTGAATGTTTTGTTGAACTTAGTTTTTTTAGTTAGAGCTATCTTATTACTTTTTCTTGTTGTTTGTGCTGCTATTAATTAGGTAAAAAATATGGATGATATTAGAAGTGTACATGGTGACAATGTGGGAGAGGTGAATAACTTCCATGATGTTGATTGGGATCAAGTGGGGTGTACGGGAGCAATCCGACTCCCATTGGCTAGAGGTATTGTGTTTCATGTCAATAGCACAATATTAAAATTGCTTAAGCTAAAGGGGCTATTTGGAGAGCAAGCCCATGAAGATTCCCATGAGCATCTTCAGAATTCAAAGATATTTGTTTGCCATTCAACTTTTAAGGTATCACACAATAAGCCAGTAGATTAAGGCTCTTCCCATTCTCCATAACCAGAGAAGCTATGAGGTGGTTATCTAAACTTCCTTGAAATTCAATGACATCATGGGCGTAACTACATGATGCATTCCTCAAAAGGTTCTTTCCTCCCTCAAAGATGGTTAAGCTACGAAGGTGCATTTTGAATTTCAAATGAGTTGATGGTGAGCCATTGCATGAAACATGGCTATGGTACCGAAAACTTTTGCTCTAATGCCCAAACCATGGAGTTTCGGACCACCTATTATTGCAATACTTCTACATTAGCCTAGATGCGATCAACAATGGTGTGGCTGACCTGTTGGTGAGATGAGGAATCATGAAGTAAAACATTTGCTACTACTTGTGAGCTGTTAGATAATATGACCAAGATAAATAAGGCTTAGTATACAAGATATGACCTTGTCTCTTATACTCAAAATCCAAAGAACAACTAGCCAGAGATCAAGAGAGGGACAAAAATATAGCCAAAATACTGACTCAATTAGATCTCCTGACTAAAGATGTAATGGGTGAAAATCAAAAGAATGTTAATGCCACAGGTACTGCTGGTGATTCAATTTATGATAATGTACCATATGAAGGAGTTTATAGTGAAGAGGTACATTACATGGGTAATCATGTCATGGGTTCTTGATCGACTTTTCCAAGGCCACCCAGGAATCAGGGTTGGAACAATGGTGCTGGATTGTGAGATAGAAATTAGTCAGATGCACCTTAGCTCGGAGATTGGAGAGATGATGAAGGTGCAAAAGATGTGTATATTCCACCCCATGATAGGGTGAGAGCTATTGAAATGGCTGTCAATCCAGAAAATTTTCAAATTGAAGACACGTTGACTCAGATCTTGAACAAAGTTGAGGCCTCTAATAAGGTTTTGAAAGAGAAAAAAAATATGATTTCTCATGGCTGATCCGAATCGTAACTTCACACTCAGCTTCAATTAAGCATGTTGAGACCCAACTTGGCAACATCTCGGCTCATCTCAACCAAAAGCCAAAGGAAGGCCTATCTAGTGATATGGTTGCTAACCCAAATAATGTTGACCAGTATGGCTATCATGACTCATAGTGGCGAAGTTGTGGAAGGTTTGTGCCTACAACTAATGTTGAGAAAGGTGATAAAGAGTTATAAGTGATTGAACGTGTAGAGGATGTGAATGAAAATAATGATGTAGTTGTGGACGAAAGAAGTGAGACTCTTGGCGATCCCGGGAGTATTGCAAAAGAGAAAGTTTAGGGTGATGCAGAGAATGCTAAAAGTGCATCCCCGAAGAATGCAAACTTAGACTTGATGATAAAGGCTCCTCAAGTCATAATCGATCCTCTATTCCCTTCAAGGTCGAAAAAGAAGGAGGTCGTTACCAAATTTCAGACATGTCTTTCAATATCTTGTCTATCAATGTCCCACTAGTTGAAACAATAATGAACATGCCAGGGTATGCAAAATTTATGAAGGAATTGATGATCAAGAAAAGAAAGTTAGAGTGTGAAACGATTGAAGTATCGCACAACTGCATTGCAATTTTGATGAAACACTTGGTTGCTAAAAAGGATGACCCTAGTGCACTTACTATTCCTTGCACTATCGAAGCTTGTAAGTTTAGAAAGGCGTTGCATGATTTAGGTGCAAGCATAAATCTCATGCCTTTAGCTATCTTTGAAGATCTAGGGTCATATACCACTTCACCAACAACAATACGTTTACGCATGGCCAACCAGTCTGTTAAAAGGACAGTTGGGATTCTATATGATGTCTTGGTGAAGGTGGACAGGTTTATACTTTTGTGATTTTGGATGGTGAAGTGGATGTTAATGTGACTATTATCTTAGATAGGCCATTCTTAGCTACTGGAAGGGATTCAGTGAATGATAAAAGGGGAGAATTATGATTTCGGGTGAATGAAGAGAAGGTAGTATTAAATATTTGCAAGACTATGAAGCAAGAAAAAGACCTATGAGTGGTGTTGGTGATTGATCGATCTTGGGTGACTTGAAGATTGGATGGACTACGTCTTTCCATAATGTTAACTACGGCGCTGCTTAGGAGGCAACCCAAGGATGTTTGGTAGGTTTTTGTTTTGAATAATGGGTGTTACTTGTGCAAGTATAGGAAAATGAAGGAATTGAAGTGAAAGCAAAAAGGGAGACATGAGGAGGCATAATGATGGATCGCCGAGTTGAGATGGCGATCGTCAATTTGATCTCTCTTTGAGTCGTTTGATGAATCTTGAGGTACTGTCAAATTAGGCAGTCAAAGTTGCAATTCGGCGAATCGTTGAATCAAATGAGTGACTGACAATTTCATTGCCTTTTGAGGCTGGCAGGAAGGTTTGGTTTCTATCAGAAAAGGCAGTCACTAAGACATATGGCGTACCACCGAATTATTTTGCAGAACGATTCGACATCACCAAAAACCTTGCGCCTAACCAATTTGTTTAAGGCTTTTCAAATGCTTTAAATTTTCACTCTCCATATTCCCTCCTTTTCACTTCCCAAACAAGCCAAACTTCTATATAGTTTCTTTTCTTGCATTTTTCCTTGGATTGAATTTATCCCATTTGCACTCTCATTTGTGGTGCATCATCAATGTGGTATGTTTTTGGCCCTTTGTTTCACTTTTTGAAAATGATATTGTTGATGAGGGAATGCTTAGGGTTTTGTGAGGTTGATAATAATAGTATGTGGTTGAAATTTTGTTGGAAATCATGTGGGTGATGTATTTTTGTGATTCTAGAATTCTATGCTTTATTTGTACTTGGTTCATTTGGGTTTTTGGTTCTTTGAGAAATTGTGAAATCAATTGTGCATAGGCTAGGGCTAGATTTGATGAAAATGTTGCCCAACTGTTGAATGATATGGGACATTTTCCTAATTTTGATCATGATATTTTCTCAAAATAGCCTTTTGTGTGTACATTGCCATAGATGTGGGAATGATTTGATTGAATATGCATGCTTATTGAGTTGGCTTCTTTTGTGAGCTATAGGTGAAGTCTAAGTAACCTCAAGTTCATTTGAGCGACTTGAAGTTGTCCCATGATAGATTGGGTGTCATCATTATTAAGCGTAAGTTGTCATTTGCGTGAATTTGTAGCCATGGTAATAATAGAAGGGTAGCATTAGACCTTTGAGCATGTGTTGGGTTTGTGATAGTGGTGTAGTGTGTGACATTTCCCTTGCTTTTGTGCAATTTGATCAAATTTTGTATTAGAGGATATTTTCCTTTCTAGTCAATTTCTTCGACGGTCATTTTGACTGTCGAAAGTGACTCGGCAATGCACTGAATTGTCACACAGATTGCTTAGTTTGACTAATCATCAATGGTGAGTTCTATAACTTTTGGCAATGGTAATTTCCACATTGAATCGATTTGATGGATCATCGAATTCGCACATTCATTACTGAAAGTGATGTTGTTTAAAAGTCTGAAATCTCTGAAAAAAGGCGACGATCTATTTGATCACCCAACATGTTTGGCAAGCAAATAGATCTATCCACCCTGTAAGTTTTTTTTTTATGTTTAATTTTACAACCTACTCTCCTATGAGTGATTCTTGCACACATACTTGAGCTTGTTTTGCAGGCATGAGTAGGCCAAAGGAAACAGTCACTCAAGGATGATTCTGGGTAGCTCGGGGAGTCACTATAGACCCCGATTGGGCAGAGCAAAGATTTCAAAGACCTCGTAGGGAAGTACGAGGCAAAGGAAAAAAAAGTGACTGAGTACGGGAAATCAAATAGTGATGATGAAGGGTCCCTCAATATGACATGGACAACTTTAGAGGATGAGCAAGAAGGGTCAAAATCCCCCAACACGTAAGGCTACTTCGAAGCCGACTCCCAAATGGCACCAAAGTAGGGCTAGTTCCAAATCCCTTCATGATCCTTTCCTCCAAATATCCTAATGAATCCAGGAGACAATATCCCCAAGACATTTGAATAGACTTAAAGTAGTAGGGTTCAGGACAATCCTGGAGGAGAGAAGGTTGTCAACTAATGGGGTCGTTGATTGGTACCCTGAGGTATGTGACACCAAAGTTTCACAATTTCCAATACTTTACCACACCTTGGGACCCATACATTCCAAACTGTGTTAGAGAGTTCTATGCAGCCTATGCCAAGGCCATCGCCAAAAGCAAAAGTCAGGTGAAGATCATTCTCAAGCCTCTTGATGCTACGGAGGTACATGGTGTGCAAATCCCATGCAGTGAGACTGATATCAATGATGTTTTTTTCTACATATTCTGTTACTGACATGAACTAGATGACATGATCCAGCCGAAGACTTTTGATGACATCAAAGCTTGGTTGGACCTGCTGATTGGAATCCTTGCTCCTTCATGGTTGGGGGAAGGAGATATTTTTGAGAAGAAGGAATGAACATTCTAGTGAGATATTGGTTTGGGATTCATCAGTATCAACTTAATTCTATCTCAACAAGAGTTGATTCTTTGACATCCAACGGACACATTGGTTGAATGTATTATGGACCATCAGATATTGAATATTGGTTTCTGTCATCCCCCAAAGATCCTCATAGGGCAAAGCAGGTGTAGACCTCACTTCCATTCCCTAGCCTCATCACAAACTTATGCAGGCAAGTCAGACCTTCAATTAATAAAATGACTGACGTGGAGATCACTCCATCGGCTTCCACTGATATCCGGAGGATAGAGCCTGTGTTCCAAAGGGATAAAGAGCACCAGGCCAGGAAAAAGATGGTTGACAAAACACCGGTAGATGATTCTGAGGCGCTCGAGTTCGGCACTACAAAGATGGCACCCAAGGTAGGTATATCTTCTTCCTCTCCCTCATTACCTTCCTTTTCTACTCCATTCCCTACTGCTGCTACACAGGCTGGGCCTCAAGCTAAGGATAACCAAACCCTGATCACAAAAGCTACTATCTGGAGCATTAGATGGTTAGCCAAAGTGGATGACATTCAAGACACTAGGGTTAAGTCTTCCTCGCCCAAGATGATTGAGAGGGCCATGGCTTCCACATTGGCCCCACGTATTGAGGCTGAAAATAAGCAAAAGGGGTTGATTGAGGCTTAAAAGCTAAGTATGGATAGTCTTGAAGTGGTTCTTGAGGATCATTGGAAAGAGTTGGCGACTTTATCATAGAGGGTGACTGCTGTGGAAAAAAAAGAAGGTAGGAGTGATGGCTCGTTAGCTACAAAAGGTGACATTCAATGCTTGAAAGCAAAGGTGACATCTTTAAAGTCCACAGACATTAATTCTTGTTGGGATGGATTGGAAGTGCCACCTAGAGTTTATATAAATGAGGTTCCCGAGGGCATGATAGGAGTTGATGCTTTGGGTGAGGGTGATGAAGAAAATAATGTAATAGGTGCCCTGGAGACCGATAAGGACGCCTTGGGAGATAAGCTAAGCTAGGTGGATCTTGAGGAATTGAAGTAGTTGGAGGCAGAGATTGTGAATACTGTAACCAAGGAGTCCCCCAAGGACACATCTACGATTGGCACTTCAGGTGTCCATGAGCATGAATCTGTGATACTGATGATTAATTTGGATAGTGCACATAGGATATAGGCATTGATGTCTCGATAACCATTTCTTCAGCTCCATTACCACAACGACAAAAGGATTGACCATGTTTAGGGGGATTATAATTCTCATTCCTTCCTTATTATGCTTACTTGATGTTGTTCTTGCATATTGAGTACAATATTCTCCTTTTGGGAGGGGGTGAGCATTTGGAAGTCCCCAATATTTCTTGAGGATGACTGACTACTATTTTTGTTATGATTTGGATGAGACAATGCTTATTTTAGTTTTTGTTAATTTAAATTTGAGATAATTTTTAACTTCTGGGTTGTAAATAATCTTTTATTTTGGGTTGTAATAGATTAGTCGTTATTTTGATTTTCTTTCTTTTTGATTTGGATGGATGAATGATTGTGAATGATGTGTTTAATATTTTTTGGCAAACCTCGTGCATATGTGATAAGCCATTTAAATGCATTTATCGTGTCTCTAGTCCTTAGCAATCAGAGTATCCATAGTCTATATCTTTGATTTGGATGGTGCTATGGACGAGGATCATGTACTAACTCATCGATTAGTCCCTCTCTTGAAAAATTGATGTTGCTCAACCCGAATACTCAAAAGACAGGGGCAGTCGTTGTCGTATATCCAAGCTCAATTTCTCACATAATCAACTCAAGATTCCTCAAATACATTCATGGATTGATTTATCAAGAAAGAACAAATTAGTGAGTACATGCTCCTTGTCCATGGCACCATCCAAATCAAAGATATCGAACATCGATGCCCAGATTGTTAAGGATTAGCAACACGATATTAATAGTCGCATAGCCTGTCATCTATGTACGGCGTTTTCCAAAAGTCAAAATTCAAGGACATCATTTGAACATCCGTCCATTCAACATAAAAAGAAAGAAAAAAACAAAAATAAACACTACTGTATTACAACCCAAATTAAAATTTATTTACAATCCAAAAAGTTAAAAATTGTCTCAAGATTCATCAATACATCAACATCAAAATAAAACATCATTGTCTCATCTAAAATAAAAAAAGTATTAGTCATCAAAAAGATGAGGAATTCCTCAAGCTTACCCCTTCCTATAAGAATAAACATTGCCCTCAATGTGCAAGGTACAACCACAGAATAATCATAAGAGAAAGTAGAGAGTATGTGAATCCCCTTGTCAGGTCAATCCTGCTGTGGTGGTGGTTGAGTTGGAGGAGTGGTTGTGGGGGGCATCAATTCCCTCATTAACTGATGTGCTCTCAAGATCAATATCAGGCCTCCCGGCCTCAGGGTCACTCACACCGTATGTGCCAACCATGGACTAGTCAAGAACAAATGCAACTTTCACCACATCTACGATCTCGCTCTCTAATAAGTCTAGCTCTTCCTGGTCCTCTTGCCTCTGCTTTTGTCCTAATGTCTCCACATCAGTCTTCGTGGTGCTCACCTCCTGGTTCTCTTCACCACTATCATCTAGAACCTTCATAGTTTACTCCTCTCTTGGGATCACACCCTCATCCTCTTGAGTGGTGGATCTTCTAGCGTATGAAAGAATGTACTCAAATTAGTGGACCAGAGGGATGCCACCCACTTCTTCAACAGATCAAGATCAACTTTTAAAGTCGATGTGTCTATACTTCCACCACCTACATTCTCAACCTCCACCACTCTATTTTTCAAGATAGCCAACTCTTTTCTGTGGTCATCAATCATAGACTCGATCCTATCTATCCTCAACTTATGAGTCTCAATTAACTCACGCTGGTTTACCTCAGCCTCAATACATGGCCTCAAAGCCTTGGCTATGGCTGCCTCAACTAACTTGGGCATATACTCGATCCTAGTGGCTCGAAGATCAGATACTTTCGCCAAATGGCCAAACGCAAAAATAGTGGCCTTAGTGAGTGGAAATCGGTCATTTGTGTCCTCTACCTCTGTGGATAGACTAAGAGCAGATGTTATACCTGCCTCAGTGCCTAGCTCGACAGTGCTAGATTCGAGGGCCTCAACATTGATAATTGACATTTTGTTAGTCGGCTTCTTCCTATTCCTATCCCTTTTTTCATCAAAACTCAGGCTTGCTTACATGGAGCTGTAATGATACTTGGAAATGGCAAAGAAGTTTGCTCCTATTTTGCCCTGGTGAGGATCTCTAAGGCGATGATTGATCTAAGATTAAACTTCTTTCATTCCATGATGCAACCAACCAACACAACCCTGGTATGGTGAAGTATAGACTCATTCTAAGAAGGCATCAAATTGCTACCAATGAATCCAAACCAAAATCATGTTGGTATGTTTAACTTTTTCTTCTCAACAATTGCTCCCAACCACGAGGGAGCTGGAATTCCAATTAGAGGGGCCAACCAGGCTTTGATATCATCAAAAATTTTGGGACGCATTAGGTCTTTTAGGTAGCTTCGACTACAAAATTTACAACCTAAGATATCATTGATCATAGTCTCTCCACATGGAACTTATATACCCTGAACCTTCACAATATCAAAAGATTTTGACACAAGTGACGCCTTACTTCTGCTCTTGGAAAGACTTAGGTATAGGCTTCATAGAACTCTCGCACAAAACTAGACACATAGAGGTCCCAGGGTTTGGTAAAGATTTGAAAATTGTGGAATTTAAGGACTTTCCAAAATTCTAGGTACCAATCAATTACTCCCTCTGTTGATAATTGTTTTGCCTCCAAGATTGTCCTGTGCCCTTCAGCCCTAAGTCTATTTAGGAAATTTGGAGTAGAGATTTCTTGGGTTTTGCTATGAGGACAGTGAGATAGAGTCATGTATGGCCTTGGTTCTGGACTCATTTTTATGCCTCTTTTGGATAGACTCCGCTGGCAATGGTGATGGTCTAGTAGACTTGGCTAGAACATGCTTTCACTTGGTTATCCTGCAAAACATACTCCAATATGGTGTGAGTGGTAGTTTGTAACAATTAGATACAAAATTAGATTGGAAGAGAAACAATCAAAGTGGACAAGACTATTTGACCGTAGAATATACTTAGTGCTGTGCCGACCTAATCCTGGTGTAAAAGGACTGTCGCCCTTTTGCACAAATTTAAGACTTAAGGTCACTTCTACTTTTAGTGATACTCATGAACATTCAGTGATACACCAAATTGATTCAGCGCTGCAAAAGGTTCATTGTCGAAAGTTGCAGCAATCACTTAAGAAGATTAGTCAATTAAGGTGGTGCATGTGATAACTAGGTGCATCGCTAAGTGCACTTAGGTGGTCAAAATGACCATCATCTAAGGTGATAGGCAAGGCCCTTCATCCATTCACTAAAAATGCAACAAATTTTCCATAGATTATGTGGATAAAAGTCACATTCTAACCCACCACAACACATCAATGCACGCTTAACTATTGTTATCACTATCACATGTAAAAGTTGAGGAAAGAAAATGAAAAAAGAAACAATGGAGAGGAACCCTTGAATGATGAGAAAAAGTAGAAAAGATCCAGTAAGTTGAAAAATGAGGAATTGAAAAAGAACTTGTTGAAAAAGAGGACCCTCCAAAATTATTGAAAGATTGTGCGAAAAAATGAGATACCTCGGATGGAAAATGAAAAACAAAAAGGTGTCAATTAGAGAAAAAAAGAATGAGGCTCAAACGATTGATGAGCATGACAAGTATGTGTAGAGTTCAAGGAAGATGATCCACTATTATCCATATGCTATCCTACCCATCCTTAGCCCTACATTACAACCCGAATAAAGTCCTTTAGGATCCTAGTCCAGATGCAATCATGTGAACTTCGATTAAGAATAAGGACAAGCCTGTGACTTGAAGCTTACATTCCATTTCTCATTTGGGAGAGTGAGTATTGAAGAGATCCTTGGAAATTGTGTCCTAATCTTGTGAATATAGGATATTTTTTGGCGTGAGGGAAAATGGTGATGCTTTTAGGCAATGATTAGTAGCTGCATGATCAATTATGAGCGTAGCCACGTCTTGGTCACTCCTTAGTCACCTCTTGAGGCTTCAAAATCGCATAAGTGATTTGTGGAAGCTTTGAGGATGGACGACAAAGGTGGAATTGTATGTGTTGCTCCCTGTGGCTCTATAAGGTTTGAATTGGACTAATTGATGTTTGATTTTCTTGAGTGTAAGCAAAAGGATAAGTTGGGGGTATAGATGAGTCTATATCTTGGACTCAATTTGGGCTTAAAATATGAAGAAATGTTTTCCTCGATGTGCTATTATGCTCAATATGTTGATTAAATTGTATGTTTCATGACAGGGCTGGGGATAAAAGTACATAAGTAGACAATACTCAAGAAAGCAACGAAAAGGAGCAAAAGCGCTTGAAAGGCGGTCAAAAGTAGAATCGTCGACATATTTGACGGATAGGCAAAGATCCAATTAGACCACCTAATGTTACAACACCAAGCCCCCATGTCCATTATAGAAAGACAATGCATGAGGAGGTCCAAAGAATCACCAAGCATGATTGGCAATAAACAGAGACGTCACCTAGTGTTATAGAGACTTGAGCCTTTAAGAGATGCAGAAGAAGGCAGTCAAGTGTACATTCAGCACCTCGGCAGAGTGCTCGGTGATGAATGACCTTGACCGTTGAACAGTAATTTAGTGCATAAACTTTCATTAATCTTCACAAACCATATAAGCTTTTTGGAAAGGACATTGTACAACGCATTCCATATCAGAAATTTTACAAAGACCATACAGAGAGAGAGAGATAGAATAGAGTATATAAAAGCTTCTTGCTAAAAAATACAAGGGTTTGGTGATTTCAAGCTTTAGGAAGAAGAAATAGAAGATATTCATATTTTCTCTTGTAATTTATCTTACCCCCATACTCAACTACTGATTATGGTATTATTTCTTCACTTTTGAACATGAGTTGCTAAAACCCTAATGTTGGGGTGTGTATATAATATGGGTGTTTGATTTCTTAGCTGGGTCTATGATATTTTGATTATATTGATGTTTATGTAAGTGACTTTATACTTATTGCTAAGTTTCATCTATAATCTTGAGGTTGCAAACTTGGAGTTTACTTTAGATATCTGATTATTGCATTAATTTGAGTAATTAGAGTGCGTAATAGGTGTATTAGCTGGAAATCTTTTGGGATTTCAGTTGAATGCCACAAACTTGGGTTCAATGTCTAAAGTATTAAGAGATTTTCTATAATTTCTCAAGATAGGCATGTCCTTGAGCTTTTTGCATGTGACATCGTAATAGATTTATGTGAAACACCTTTCTATCATAAATGAGTGTTGGTCACCAGAAACCCATCTTACTCACACATTTTTGCTTCAACTAATCAAGTGTCTAGACCCGATTAATTAGGTCTATTCTCATATTTTCACACTCCCAACATCTCTCTCAATATGTTATTAATTTTGCAATTTAGAATTGTTATTAGCTGAATCATGATATTTATTTACTCGCGATCCCCTATTTTAACTATACAAATACCCAGTTCAATGCATCACTTCACCTCTTGAACGACTATTTCCTGTGGGATTCGACCCCAACTCTTGTTAGGTTATTATACTGATGACGATCGTCCCTATTTTCATTTGTGAAGTAGGTTTGAACGTCATCAATTGATAGAGTTTATCAACCTCAAAAAGGGTGGAATGAGTGTGAGGGAATATGCCCTCAAATTTACTAAGCTCTCAAAGTATAATCCTACTCTAGTGGCTGACCCCCATGCTAGAATGGATAAGTTTATCTTGGGGATCTATGACTTGGTTGTAATGCAATGCCGCACATCTATGCTTATTTGGGAAATGGATATTTTCAAGATTATGACATTTGCCAACAAATTGAAGGGGAGAAACTCAAGGAGAAGAGAATGAGGGATTCAAAGAGAGCTCAATTTTATGGTAGATTCTCTAATGCTTGAAGTGGTGGTGGTAATAGTCGCTTCCAACAAGGCCAAGGTTTAAATCTAAGGCTTGCTAGTGAGAAGGTGCCTTATGTTAAGGCACAAGGTGATGATAGGCCAGCATATCCTAAATGTGAAAAGTATGGGAAGAATCACCTAGAAAGATGCTTGAAGGATTTGGGTGCTTGTTATGGGCATGGCAAGATGGACTACAAGCTTATTGGATGTCCTAATATTCCAAAGAAGGGTCAAGGCCAAATAATTTGTGTGGTCAAGGATAACCAAAGGCTCAACAAGATGGTGGTCCTTGCAACAACACGTTATATGCTTGCAGCTAGGTAGGAAGTGGAGGAAACTCCAAATGTGGTGATTGGTATGTTAAAAGTCTTTGATTTTGATATATCTATGATGTGCTTTCAAAATAAAGCACATTTGATGCCTAAAACAAGGGACTTTGTGAGTTCTTAATGTGACATTTTATGGTTTTTATGTGTGTTTTTGTGTGGTTCTTGCCAAAATGTTAGGTTGGCATGATTTTGAAGAAAAAATGTAGATTTTGCTGAACCATAGGACATACAAGTACACCTATGAGACGTAGCCCAAGCTACGAGTCGTGGGGTGTGTCGTAGCAAGAAGCAAAGACCAAAATTCAAAAATCAGCTAACTGGAGGTCATCCCTATGAGGCCATCCTACAAGTTGTAAGTCTCACTACGACTCTTATAAATGGACTCGTAGCAGGATTCAGAGGGCTAAAATGTTGGACAAAAAACTGAAGGCCAAGACTATGAGAGGAACATAGGAGTCGTAGCTAAAGCAAGGACTTGTACCTATGGGTCATACTAGTTTAGTTTAACAAGACAAGAACCTGATACGAGACCCTGACTACGACTCTACGAGTTGTACCTGCGATACTTATTAGCTGCGAGACTTATTGGGTTTGTAGGAACCATGGGTAGTTGACTTAAGATGACCTAGGTTTATTGCATTTCTATGATTAGAGTTTTGCATATATTGTCTATTTCCCTTCATTACCATTGTTGTTTGGTGGTGGCTTACACCAAACCTTGCCTACTATCACGAGCCCGACCAAGGTAGTGATGAATAGGAAAAGGGAAGTAGATGATAGGATTTGATCGATGTCTTCTCATCTAATCAACCAAACCTAACCAAGGAGAGGTTGACTGGGACAATTGGTAACGATTAGTTGGCACGCCATGGTTGCCGACTAAGAGCCATGGTGAAATTCGATCTTCTCCTTCACAAGAGGACTGGAAGAACCTAAGTTATCGTCCTGTATGCGACTCTTCAATTGTAGTTATGTTACCTAGGGTAATTGAGTCAACGAACCATGGGAAACACAATTCCCATGTTGTCCCTAAAATTGAGTGTTTTCCTGCATAGTAATATAGTCGTAATTTTACTTTTGCTTTTGAATCACAACATCCCCCCATTTAGAGATTTTAGTTATTGATGCTTGAAATGATTAGTAGTGAAATCTTGAAGTTAAGACCTATATTCCCTATAGATTTTACCCTAAACTTTAGTTAGGTTAATTGCTTACAACGACCGCTTTCTTATTGGAGCTTGAACATCATCAAAATTATGGCGCCATTGCCAGGGAATGCGACTAGGTTTTGACTTGAATTCACTATTATTTAGTTCTAGTGTTAAATTCTATATTCTCGTGTATATTACTTTTGTTTATGTTTTTTTTAGTTGATTCTAAGTACAGGTTGGCTGGCATTATGACAGAACAAAAGTTCTACATTGATAATGACTTGTGGAAACCTTCAGAGGCGAGTCCTGTTTTATGGGCAAGAGTCCGAAGAACCCCAAATTCACCTGCAAAATTTTACCCAAATGTTGAGTGGGGTCCTTGGGATAAGACATCCTACTTAGGAGGCCATGGCACTTCAGATTTTCCCCATGACTCTCTGGAGTGAAGCTGTGGAATGGTGGTCAATTCTCCCACCCGATGTTTGTTCTAACTGGGGGGAAATATAGAGAGTCTTCCTCATGAACATCCATAAGGTGTCCAACAAAGAAAAGATGTAGAATAATATCTGTAATTTCAAAAGAGTGCCAGGAAAAAGCTTTTGCAGTGGCTTGGGAAAGATACAAGTAGTGTTTGGCAATGAGTCAAAACCATGGTATGACTGATGATGAATTGGCAACTAGTTTCTATTGAGCACTACCCTCCGAGCAACAAGGGCAGGCTGACACACTGTTTGGAGGGGACTGTTGGGAGTTCATAAGATGATTATTTAATGATATCACTGAGCATATGAACAAACTATCTGTAGTTGCCCAAGTCTACCAACTCTTTCAAGGATAGGTCGGAGTATCCACTTGTGCATGGAAGGGAGCCCCAAGTAAACCAATGAGAGAGAATGTGGTAAATTGGCCGAGTTTACTGCACCAGTGTTACATCACAGATAAGCTGACAAGGATTGAGCATATGCTTGAACAAGTCCTGACAAGGTCAATGAGCAAGATAAGATTGTCCGAGAAATAAAGTTTTATGTCCTCAAATGTAACTACAAGGTGGAACAACAAACTATATCAATGCAAAGTCTTGGTCATAGAATGGAGCAGCTTGCTAAGCAACTAGATACAGTGCAGGATGAACAAAGGAAGAGTAGAAAGAGTAGCAATGGGGCCCATGGAGAAGTCTAATTATCCATGATGGCATGGTTGAGCCACGACATTAAAAAGGCACTTCTTAGAAGGCAACCCAAGTATCCTTTATATTCTCTACTAGTTTTAAGTTTATTTTGGTTGATTAAATTGTTAGGTAGCGGTTTGATGTTTATTTTGAATGTTAAGACACTTGATTAGTTGTATTATCCTTGATATTGGAGTATTTTGAGGTTTGGTTTGTAGGCATAAATCAAGAACTGAGGATTTGAAGAAAATAACACTTGGAGCAGCCTCTACGATAAGGCCTATGAGTCGTAGTGTCCATTACGACCCGTAGTCATTCCTCATAGAGGGAAATAGTGAGTATTAAGAATTGGCACTTACACTACGAGCCAACCTTACGCCTCATATGGTCTCCTATGAGTCGTAAGTGGGGTTTGTAGTGCCCAGGTATGAATTTTTAATTCTTACATGTGTTGGGCCTGCTACGAGGCCAGAAACTAGGAGTTGTAGGACACCTTATGACTCATAGTCGAGGTCTCGAAGCCCCGACCTGCAGCTTTTGAAAAGCTAACCCGATTTCATTTAAAAGGGGGTCAAAATAAAATTTGATCCCCAAATCTTATTTCCCAACCCTAAGATCGACTGATTCCCCTAATACTTTTCCCCCTTTCACTTTTATGATCGACGTTTTTGGTGACCCACGTCATCTTCTGACCATTTTTCTGGCAATCACTACAAGTAGGGTTTCAGCTCCTCTCTTTTGTCTCACTTTGCCCAAATATCATTTGTCTTCTCTCAAGGTATGTTCATGGCTAAATGTTGCACAAAGATTTTAATATTTTCCTTAGATTGTTTGATGATAGTGTGCATAGCGATGATAGTGCATATACCTTTATGTGAATGTTTGTCTAAATGTCAGAACTGGGATTGCCGATTCAAATTCCCTTATTGTTGTTCTAAACTTTTTAAAGTACTCTTGTTGGTCTATGTAGTGATAGAAAGCTCACCTTATCTAATTGTTGATCATGTTGTGAAGTGGCTATATGAGATTTGGTTAGCATAGGGTTCCTGGCAGGTTTGAAATTAGGGTGTAAGTTGGTGTGTGAAAATGATCAATTGAGATGCCCTTTTGTAGGTTTGTTTTAAACTCTGTTATAACTCCCTCGTTTCCGCATTGATGTTGCTTGTTGTGAGTTTAGGGATTGATTGCTCTTGGGTATTTCTTGATTGTGATTGGGAAATATTGTTTAATGGTGATGGCCCTAAATAGAGCTTTTTGAGATGAGTTTAGCTTTGGGTTATCATGTTTAGGTCCTAGATATATCTTTGTGCTTACTATAGTGTAAAAGCTTGCTTTGTTGTTGTTTACATGGGAGTGAATGAAGTGTGGTTCTTGTGGCATTGATTGAGGGCACCACTGGTACTTGTTGCTTTTCTGTTATGAGGGTTCCCTATGACTCGTAGATAGTCCTACCGGATGTAGAGGCCCCTCGTAGGAGGTAGCAGGAAACTATGGGTCCTTGACATATGCCATACGAGACCCATCTGCGAATTGTAATGTTCACTATGAGTCATAGTGGGGAACTCGTGGGCATTTTATAATTTTAATTTGAACATTGGAAATTGGTATGAGCCAGCCTACCACTCGTAGGTCCTTCTACGAGTCGTACCTATGATTCATACCTGGGTTCAGTATTATCCATTTACAGAAAATTATGGTCTATAAGGCCACAATAAGACTTGTAGGTCACCCTACGATTAGTATCTGTGCCTCGTACCTGCAGACTTGCAACTGATTCAATGCATTGTGTTTATGTTTGCTTATATTGGTTTTGTTACTCTTTGTTTATTCATCTTTGTGGTTTCTATCTTTTCAAACACTATGGTGCTCACATTATATTTCTGGGTTGACTCTTCAGGTGATATGGCTCCAAAAACTGGAAAAGCGGCTATTAAAACTCAAAGGAGATAGTTGAGGGATGACCCCTCTGATGATGAAACATCTGAGGGCTCTGTGGAAGTTCACAGAGTCCTGATAAATCCCGAGAAAAATGTGCCTCTGACTCAAGCCTGTACTGCACAAATACTTATGGAAGTTACTAGTCCCTCTCAGTGTGAAGAGGAGGGCAATAAAGACAGGTCAGATGACAATGCCTCACTTTCCAAGTTCGGTTCCCTTGAGGTATCTCAAGCTCATCATTTAGAAGAAATCATTTAGACAGAACTCAAGAACTCAATTACGAAGACTCATAGGATCATTAAGCTCAATTAACTCAACCTCATACTCACATCAAGATCACCATCAACATACCCAAGCCAAGGCTTTAATCTCCATCCCTAGGTTCATTCATGCATGCTTTCGCGATTCAACATATAGGGTTTATATAATATCTCATTAAAAGTATTCAATTCATGAGAAAAAGCTTATAATGATCATCAACATATGAATATAAATATAATAGACATAATTTTTAAGAAAGTATTTTCAGAAACATATATAGGGACTCATGGACTCTCAACACCTCTATTACCATTAATGGGCACATGGGAGAATAATCAATCGTCAAGAACTCTCCTCGAACTCCTCAATTCCTTGCTCATCTTCTGTTCTTTTTAGCCCTAGTCTTTTTCAAGAAAGGGCTTAGAATGGGGTTTAAGACCTTTTTTATGCTCAAAGTGATCATCCAGATCATGTATTGATTTTAGAAGGGGTTGGGAAAGATTTGGAATGCCCCTCACAAAGATTGAAAAATAGTTCATCTCGAAACTAGGGAGTCCACATGCAGACGTGCTCATTTTTTTGAGTTTTTCATCGAAAATTCCTTGAACGACTTTTCTAATCTTGTAAAAAGTTTTTGGACAAAAGTTAAGTCTTTTTCCATAGTAGGTGCGCATTGCACACCTGTCACGCACCCTCACTGGAATTCATTTTCGCATTAAAAAATTAACTTTTGATCTGGCTACTTTAAAAATCATCCGAGACCAATTGCCCACTCAATTTTTTATGCTGATCGCATATCTGACCTCAGTTCTGTCATCGGAGCATGGGAAGAAGCATTATGAGCACATCTCTCCTCGATGAGTATTTTGGTAATTTTACTGGATGCTACATCATCTCCCCCTTGGGATCATTCATCCTCGAGTGATGAGTAAAGGTGGACATTAAAGAACGAATAGGCTCAAGACTCATCTCAATACTCTCTCAACAACTCAAACTCTCGACTGCTCATCAACCTCAACAAACTCTACTCAAACTTAAGAATAGACACATAAACTCAAGAGTAGAGACATCAATTAGAAAAGGGTAATAACATTACCTTCAATATTCTCATCATTGGGCACGAATAGATATGGATATTTTGCTCTTATCTCTTCCTTTGCTTCCCACGTGGCTTCCTCAACGAATTGATTTCTCCAGAGGACTTTGATTGAGGGGATCTCTTTGGCTCTCAACTTGTGAACCTGACAACCAAGGATTTAGACCGGAATCACTTCATAGGACAAGCTATCCTTCACTCCAATACTCTCAACAGGGATCACAAAGGTAGGATCTTCCAAGCATTTCTTCAACATCAAGACGTGGAACACTAGATGAATTTTGTCTGGCTTAAAAGGCAACTCCAACTCATTAGCAACCTTCCTATTCCTCTTCACAATCTGATAGAGGCCAATGTAGGACAATATAGCAAGGATTCAATTTCCCCTTCTTCCCAAATCTCATGACACCCTTCATAGGTGACACTTTCAAGTACACCCAATCATTAACCTAAAACTCTAAGTCTCTTCTTATCACATTTGTGTAAGACTTTTGGCAGCTATGTGCAGTCTTCAACCTCTCTTTAATAGCCTTTACCTTCCACATTGACTGATGGACAAGCTCAGGTCTAATCAACTTGGCTTCTCTAAACTTAAACCACCCAATTGGCGATCTACATCTCCTCCAATACAAAGATATATAGGGAGCCATTTGAAGGCTTGCATGATAGCTATTGTTAAATGAAAATTCAATTAATGGTAAGTGATCATCCCAATTTCCTTTGAAGTCAAGGACAAAGGCTCTCAACATGTCCTCTAATGTTTGAATTGTACACGCTACTTGCCCATCTGTCTGTGGGTGAAAGGTTGTACTTAAATTCACTTTAGTACCCTATCCCTTCTGAAAAGATCTACAAAATTTGGAGGTAAATTTAGCTCCTCTGTCCGAGATGACTGACAAGGGAACTCCATGCAACCTTATGATTTCACGGATGTACAACTTGGCATACTCCTCTGTAGTGTTGGTTGTCTTAACCATTAAGAAGTGAGCTGATTTGGTCATCCTATCCACAATCACTCATATCGAATCATGCTACTTTCAGGACCTCGGTAGACCCATAATGAAGTCCATATTGATAATCTCCCACTTCAATTCAGCAATCTCAAAGTTTTGAGCTAATCCACATGGTCTTTAATGCTCAACTTTAACTTGTTGACAATTGGGACACTTAGAAACAAGCTTAGTAATATTCCTCTTCATTCCATTCCACTAATAGACTTCTCTCAAGTCGTGGCATATCTTAGTGGAGCCAGGATGAATGGAATATCTATAGTTATGGGCTTCACTCATATTCTACCTCATACTCCATCAACATCTGGAACGCATAACTTACTCTGGTACCTCAACACTCTCTCTCCCCCTTTGGAGAAGACCATCACCTTTTGTCTGTGACAACCTCCTTCAATTGAAGTATGACAACGTCTTTGTCTTGCTTTTCTTTCACCTCTATTACTTAGGATGAAGCAAACCCGTTCTGAACATCAACTCTAAAATGCCCCTCATGTGCTTTAGAATGCCTCATATCTTCATTTTTGTATATCTCAAAATTCATGAGTGATTTTGATAATCTGACTTCATATTCTCGATTAGGGGAAAAAATTAAGTGAGAAATGGGTATAACCCAAATTTTAGAGGACTCTACCAAAAAATAATTTTCGCTAATTTTTCGATTTTCAGTGGTCGTCTGCACCCTGGCCGTGACATTCCAGGGATGCGGAGCAGTGTATTTTGCGAAGAGTGGTTGGCCCACATTGCGCCAGGGGTACGGACTAGTGTAACATTTTTCTTGGTATTCTTAATTCGCCCAAGGGCATTGGGGTCATAGCCCCATGCCTACTAAAACGTGAAATCACCCATACTTAGCCATTTTTTCAACTCTATATCACAAAACCCTCTCTAAAACCTCTCTAAGACTCTATCAATCCTCTCATTCATATAGAAGGATTTCAAGCTTTCAAATTTGGGACTCAAGGACTCATTTCAAGCTCTAAGTCTACTTTAAGTTCATTTTATGGAATTCAAGGTTTGAGGTATGTGGGTCTTAATCCATGGGTCCTTTCACCCATGGAGCCCAACCCTCTCTTTTGATGAAAATTGCATGTATCAAGTCGTATTACCTATGGGTATCTCTTATTATGGATTATGAATCATGTTGGAGTTCTTTATTTCAAGTATTGATTGATTATGCATGAAGGTCTATTTCAAGCTTATTCCATGAACTGATTTGTCTACTAAGACTAAGTATGTTTTGATCTATGAAACTATGAACTGTTATGAGCTTTTGTGATGGATTTCAAGGTACCCTACATGACGGTTTTACTACCATGTTGGTGGGTTGAATTGCATCGAGTTTACTCATATTTTTTTACTCTTAAATTACATGATTTTGAACAAGTATCATGAACTCACCATGTCTTTGATAAAATGACATAGTAAGAATTCTCAAGTTATTGATGATCTATTATATAATTTACAAGTGAAGTGACTTTATGATGACTAAGGGCTTGCAAGCATGTATTGAATTCATGTAAAGCATCTATGATGTTGCAAATATCAAGTTAAGCTCTATTTCAAGATTTTCACTTCTTGTGAGACATTCATATTAAAGCAAGGGATCATGTATGATAATTATCTACTATCATGTTCAAGTTAGGGTCACTATTTGAGGTCAAGCATGTTTATAAGCTACTCAAGTCATGTTACCATGTCTTTTACAAATTATTCATGTTATGATTAAAGTATAATTATTTCAAGTATTCCGTAGGATTTGACTTAGCATCGATTGAGGCTTAAGATGGGGGCTCAACTCAAGGGGTCCTTATATAAAGTCTTTAGTCACTAAACTATGTGCCACCATAGGATTATACATGATCTCTCTTATAGCTTTCAGTGGAACCATCTAGTTATACTACATATTATCGAGGGGGTGACATGCCTCGATCACCTTGACGAGGGGGTGACATGCCTCGATAACCTTGTCGAGGGGGTGGCATGCCTCGATGACCTTACTAAGGGGGTGACATGCCTTGGATTCCAATTAGTAGCTCACTTGGTCTATGTTGGTTAAGGTATCGTCCCGCACATGTGTTATATAGTTTGCAAGTTGAATGTTTTACAAGCATGTTTTATTACAAGCATTGATCATGCATGCCATGTTGAGATTATTTATCCATTGCTTATGAGTATGCATTGTGAATATATTGGCTTATGTTTTTGTTGCATTGCACCCTGCATACTTAGTACATTCAAATGTACTAGTGCATCTTCTATACCTACAAGATATCACCATGTAGGAACAGGAGCTCTTTTTGATCATCCTCCTCTACGTGGCTAGTTCGATTCTCGGAGAAAGCTTTGGTGAATCCTCAACTCTGAGGACAATATCTACTTATTTCAGGTTATGTTGAGACTCCTTCTTATGTTGAATACTTATTATTATGAGGGTGAGCCCAGGAAGTGTCTTGACCCCTGCTCTATTCCAAGTTAGAGGTGTTATTGGATAATATGATGTATTTATGCTATGAGCTTGACTCTTTTATTGCTTTTATGAATATCAAAATTTCCCTTAGTCTCACTTTCCTTTTCCTTATAACTTGTGATGCTTATTCTTGCTTCTACGACTAAGGATGTGTGATTGGTATGCTAAGAGGCTTGTATGGGGTCCCTCCGGTTTCCCCATTTGCCATGTTATGTCTAGGACCTAGGCTTGGGTCATGACAACCTCCTCCCTCATCATTCTCCTCAAGTTGAAGTCCTAATCAAGCCAATTGATGCACTTTCTTTGCTAACTCCTTCTTTCCTTCCTCAACATGGGTCATGCTACCCATTGATAGCCTACTAAGAGCATCAGCTACAATGTTAGCTTTACCTGGGTGGTAGAGAATGCTCATGTCATAATCCTTGAGAAACTTTAAGCATATCCTCTGTCGTAGGTTGAGCTCTTTCTGACTGAAGACATACTATAAGCTCTTGTGATTAGTAAACACATCCATATGCACTCCATATAAGTAGTGGCGCCAGATTTCAAGTGCAAACACCACTGCTACCAACTCATGATCATGGGTTGGATAGTTCCTCTCATGAACCATAAGTTGTCTGGTGGCATAGGCTATCACTTTACTTCTATGCTTCAGCACACAACCCAATCTAACTCTTGACGTGTCATAGTATATCACAAAGTCTTTTGTCCCATCGGGCAACGTTAAAACATATGCAGTAGTCAATCTAGTTTTCAACTCTTGGAAACTCTTCTCACATTAATCAGACCACTGACACTTGACCTTCTTTTCAGTCAATTTTTTCAATGGTGCTGATAGGGAAGAAAATCCATCAACAAATCTGCAGTAATAGTTTGCCAACCCCAAGAAACTTCTTATGTCAGTTGGAGAGTTAGTCTGGGCCAGTTATTAACCATTTCAATCTTTTAGGCATCTACTCGAATACCATAACCGAAAACAATGTAGCCTAAAATAGCCACTGACTTAAGCTAGAACTCACATTTAGAGAATTTTCATACAACTCATGGTCCTTGAGGGTCTGAAGGACAACTCTTAGGTGATTGGTATGCTCTTCCTCATTTTTTGAACACACCAAAATGTCTTCAATGAGCACAATCATAAACATATCAAGGTATTATCCGAACACCTTATTCATCAAGTCCATAAAGGGTGCAGGTGCATTTATCAACCCAAAAGACATGACCAAAAACTCAAAGTGGCCGCATCTTATCCTATAGGCTGTCTTTGGAATGTCACATTCCCTCACTTTCAAGTGATAGTAGCAAGATCTGAGGTTTATCATTAAGAAATGAGAGGAACCCTAAAGTTGGTCAAAAAGTTCATCTATCCCGAGGAGAGGATATTTATTCTTTATTGTGACCTTGTTCAGTTGTCTATAGTCGATACACATTATTAGAGGCCTATCTTTCTTTCGCATAAATAGGACAGGGGCTCCCCAAGGAGAAACACTTGGCCTGATAAAGCCCTTCTCTAACAAATCCCTCAACTGCTCTTTTAACTCTTTCAACTTAGCGGGGGCCATCCTATATGGTGGAGTTGAGATAGGCTGGGTATCAGGAAGAACATTAATCCCAAAGTCAATCTCGCTACCAAGAGGGATTCTAGGAAGATGATTAGGAAACACTTCAGGAAACTTATACACAATCGCAACTAACTCAAGAGTATGAGACTCAATATCATCAGACTTAACTCACACAAGGTGATAGATATAACCTTTGGTAATTAGTTTTCTGGCCCTAAGGTCAGAGATAAACTTTCCCTTAGGTGCGATAGAATCACCCCTCCACTCTAGAATCGGTTTATTTGGGAATTGGCACTTAAAGGTTTGGGCTCTATAATCAATGGAAAAATAATAGGCGTGAAACCAATCTATGCCACGGATTACATCAAAATCAGCCATCTCTAACTCAACCAAATCAATAAGAGTATCCTTATGATGGATGGACACCACACAAGCTCTATTGATTCTCTCAGCTCGAATAGCCTCACCCACTGGAGTAGAAACATCAAAGGGTTCAAGAAGACTCCCGAGGATTCTATCAAATCTACTAGCCACATAAGGAGTTACAAATGACAATGTGGCATCTGGGGAGTTCTCCTAGTCTTGGTGACTACCCATGGCATAAAAAGAATTTATGGCTCTGCTTGCACTTGATATAGTACCTTTTTGGGTTACTCTAGCTTTTGGGGTTGGTGCAGAAGATTGAGTCCAATCAGCTTACTTTGACACTCTCTTTGGAAGTGACCCACTTGGCTACACTTGAAGCATGCATCACTCCCCTCACGACATTTACCCAAGTGTAATCTGCTTAACATATCACATGGTGGCTTACCAAACCTTAAGCCACACTAGCCTATGACTAAGATCCATGGGCTCCAACATTATGAGACCTCTGATGATTCCTGGTTCTAGGCGCAGGTGCACTAGAAGATGATGGTGTTAGCCCCGACTGGAATCTGTTACCATTCTCTTTCCAACGTTATGTCTAGATGTCTTTGCACTTTTACTTCTGAACTCTTCTCTGTCATGTTGTCTCTCCTCATCATCTTGTTACACATAAGTCATCAATATCCCGATGTCCATATCACTCATAAGCAATGGTCCCCTCCCATCTTTTGTTAGCCCTCTGTTCAGCCCATCAACATACATCCCCATTCTCCCCCTTATCTTAGCAACCATATCCGGAGCATAGTGAGATACCTGAATAAACTTAAGGCCATACTCATGCATATTCATAGAGCCCTATTTCAGATTCATGAACTCTCTTACCTTGGCCTCCCTTCGTTCTCTTGGGAGGAAGCACCCTAAGAACGCTTCCTCAAACACTGTCCAAGTTATCAATACGACTTCCTCTCCTCTGCCCTTCTTCCATTGATCAAACCATAACCTAGCCACACCCTTGAGCTGATAGGCAGCGATTTCAACTCTATCAGCTTCGGCCACATGCATTACCTAGAACACTTTCTAAAGCTCCTCCACATAGTTCTCAGGATCCATAGTAGATGTAGACCCTGTGAACTCAGGCGGATTCGTCCTCAAGAATTCTCGAACTCTAGATGTGTGTTGTGCATTTTGTTGATGTGTTGTCAAAATACAACACCCTTGATGCCTAAAACAAGGGATTTTGCAAGTTGTTAGTGTGAAGTTTTATGATTTTTATGTGTTTTTGTGTTGTTCTTGCAGAAAATATGGGTTAGCATGATTTTGGGAGAAAATTATAGATTTTGATGAAGTTTAGGACATACCAGGCACCCTATGAGTCGTAGCCCAAGCTATGAATCACAGAGTGCCCTAATAGCAGGAAAAAGTGTCCAAACTTAGTAATTTGCAAAGTGAAGGTTAGCTATACGAGGCCAGCTTATGAGTCGTATGTCTCATTATGACTCATTGGAAAGGGCCTCGTAGCCTGAAATAGTGTTGCCAAAATTTGGACCAAGAACTATAACTAGGGACTACAAGAAGACACTATGAGTCATAGATCAGACCACGACTCATAGAATGGGTCGTGGCAGTCAAGTCCAAAATGCTAAGTGTTGACTACAAAAGCCTGAATACGGCTCATAGGTCACTCTGCAAGTCGTAACTGCGAACCATACGTGCTACTAGCTGTATTTTCTATTTTATTATTAGGGTTTTTTTTGTAAATAGTATAAATAGTTAATGATAGGGTTTTTGAAAGAGAGATTCGACACTTTACAGATTCTACATCAACTTTGGATATCCTTAGAGAACTTCTCTAGAGTTTAGTGTAGATTTTAGTATTTTACTTTTGAAGACCCATTTTTGGGGATTTGAAATCACATGTAATCAACTTCCGTAAATCCAAGTTTGTGGTTTCAACATCAAGTCGTTTTTATCTTTATTGTTTTTGGGTAATATCTCAATCGTGTCTTTCATATTAATTGCTTGTGATTTTGCCTTAACCATGAGTAGCTAAGCACCCACAACTTGGGGTTGTGGGAACCATGAGGCTTCGATTTGAAATAACTTAGATTTTGTGCATTTATTTGATTGGGTATTTGCATGTATTGTCTATTTCCCTTCATTTTGAATGTTGTTTAGTGGTGGCCAACACAAAATCCTAACTACTATCACGATTCCGGCCAAGGTAGTGACGGATAGGAAAAGGGAAGTAAATGACAAGATTTGATTGATGTGTTCTGATTTAATCAACTAAACCTGATGAAGGGGAGGTTGACTGGGACAATGGGTAATGGTTAGTTGGCACGCCATGGTTGCCGACCAAGTGCCATAGTGAAATTTGACCTTCACCTTCACAAGACGGTTGGAAGAACCTAAGTTACTGTCTTGCATGCAATGTCTTTGTTGGAGTTATGTTGTCTGGGTTAATTGAGTCAACGAATAATGGGGAACACAATTCCTAAGTTGTCCCTCAATTTGGTTGTCTTCTCGCATTTGTAGTGTAGTATTTCTATTTGTTCTTCATTTTGAATTGCAAACCCCCCCATCCTAGAGTGATCGATGCTTGAAATAATTTTTAGTGGATCAATATAGTCATGCTTCGTATTGCTTGTGGATTCGACCACTTTGCTGTTGGAGCATGAACATAAAAAATTATGGTGCCATTGTCGGGGAATACAACTAGGTTCTTGACTTGATTTCACTATTAGTTAGTTTAAGTATTAGTTTATAGATTCTCTTGTATATTACCTTTGTTTTGTCTAGTTTTTTTATTATAGGTATCCAAGGAGAGTGCCATGAGATTCAGCTCGAATAAGCACTTATTGATTGTTAAACACAATGGCTGAACAAAAGCTCGTCATCAAAGGAGATTTATTTGAATCATTGTTACGATATGTCCTGTTTTATGGGCAAGAGTCCGACGACCCTCATACCCATTTACAAATTTTGTACAAACATTAAGTGGGGTGCTTGGAGCATGACACCCAGCTTGGGATGCCGTGGCTCTTCAGACTTTTCCTGTGACCCTCAATCGTTCCATAAGATGTTTGCACTAACTAGGTAGAGGTGCAAAGGGTGTTCGTCATAAACTTCCAAAAGGGGCCTGACAAGCAAAAACTATCCGATGTGATTGCGAACTTTCAGTGAGTTCTAGGAGAGTCTTTAGGTGTGACTTGGGATAGGTACAAAGAGTGTTTGGGGAAGAAGCAAAATCATGGTATAACGGATGATGTATTGGTGGCAAGCTTCTATCAAGCACTAAGCCCCGAGCAATAATTGCATGTCGATGCTTTATTTGGAGGAGACTGTTGGGCATTCTTGAGGCGACCATTTGATGAAGTTACTGAGTACATGGACAAATTGTTTATGATTAGCCAAGTGTACAAGTCATTTCAAGAACAACCAGTTGTGTCTACTAGCTTGTCAAGGGAAGGCACTAGTAGTGCAAGAAAGGATAGTGTGATTAAATGGATCAAGCTACTATACCAACAATGTGTTATAGAAAAACCTTCTAGGTTGAGAGTATGCTTGAACAATTGATTAAGAAAATGGCCGAACAAGAGGAGATGCTACAAGAAATTAAGTTTGATGTCATCAAGATAAATTACAAGGTTGATCAGCAAGCGATGGCAATTCAAAAGATTGATGGCCAAGTTGAGCAAGTTTCCACATAGTTAGAGCATATTCAAAAGGACAACAGGAGAGATCACAAAGGTGGTGTAAAGAGCTCATCGAATTATGAGGATGTCTAAGTACTCAAAAGAACTAAGTCGAGCCATAACGGTAAACAAGGCACTTGGGAGGCAATCCAAGTATCTTTAATGTTTTTTTCTTGTTTTAAGTTTATCTTGGTTGTTTGAATTACCAGGTAGCATATTGATGTTTGTTTTGATTTTTAAGACATCGAATAAGTTGTATTGTTTTGAAAATTGGTATTATTTTAAGTTTTGGTTTGCAAGTGAATCAAGTGTTGAAAAGTGTGAGGGAAATGGCATTTAAAGCAACCTCTACGACCAGGCCTGTGAGTCGTAGTGCATGTTACAACTCGTAGTCATGCTTCATAGAAGGAAACACTGTTTTATTAAAGATGGCACATACACTACGAGCCAACCTGACGATTCATAGGGTCCCCTACGAGTCATAAGTGGGGTTCATAGTTCCTAGGTATAATTCTAAATTCTTCCATGTGTTGGGTCTGCTACGAGACCAAGACCTATAAGTCATAAGGAGCCCTATGACTTGTATTCGGGGTTTCGTAGACCCGATATGTAGAATTGTTAAAGACGACCCAGTTGAGTATATGAGGGGTCAAAATTCATTTGACCCCTAAATTTCCCCATTTTAAATGGTCACTTTGCCCCAAAGCTATCCCAAAACCCTTTCATACTTTTTCGATCTCACTTTTCAACGACCTATGTCACTTTTCGATGAGAGTTTTCGGCAGGTCCTTCTTTTTAGGATTTCAAACCCATTTCTCTCTCAATGCATCAATTTGCTTATCATTCTTTAAATTGGTAGGTTTCCTTAGTTAAATCTTGCAAACTCATATTATGATTTTCATATATTGTTGAATGATTGTGTGTTTAGTGGTAATATTGAGTAGACCCATGAGAAAATGATGATACAAATGTGTGAATTGGGAATCTCCCTAGTGTTATTTTGAATTATGAAAACACTCTTGTTGGATTGTTGTGATGATGGAAATCTTGCCATATCATGTTATGCAATGGTTATATGATGTTTGGTTGATAATAGGTTAATGGCGGGGTTGGAATTGGGGTGTTGGTGTGTGTTTAGAGTGATCGTTTGAGATACCCCTGTGTGGATTTGTTTTGAACCTTTTTAAACTCCTATTTTTGTGTGTTGGTGTTGATAATTCTGAGTTTGAGGATTGATTGTTCTTGGGTATTTCTTGAATGTGAAAGGGAAGTTTTGTTTAATTATGATGATGAATAGACTTTTTGTGGGGTAATTTTTGACTTGGGTTAACATATTTGAGTAATGGGATTTTTTATGTGCTTGATATAGTGCTTAGTTCTTGCTTCGATGCTTTTACGTTATGAAAATTTTGTTATTTTGGATTATGTGGCAACGCTACAGGCACCACAGGTGCCTTCTGGTTTTTGTTACGAGGACCCCCTATGACTCGTAGGTAGTTCTAGAGGTCATGGTGGTCCCTCTGTCACGACCCAAGCCTCGATCCTAGACATGACACGACGAATGGGGAACTCGAAGGAACTCCGAACAAGCCTCTTAACTTATGATTACACATCATTGACCGCGTAAGTACATAAAAGACATAAAGAGCAAGAATAGGGAACAATGGGACTGAGGGGAAAGCTTGCATAACATCATAATCAAGAGACAATGAGTCAAAGCTCAAATAATAGATACATAGCATGTCCAACACACACCTCTAATACTTAGATAAGAGCGGGAGCCAAGACAAAGCAACCGGGCTCACCCTCGTAGTAAAAATAGAACCTAAAGAAGAGCGTCTCCATACATAACAAGAGAAATATAGATAAACGTCCCAAGAATGGAGGACTCATCAACTAGCTTGAGTAGTACTGAACTAGCCACGTGGAGGAGGAGGATGATCAATTTGGGATCCGGTTCGTACTTGGTGATATCATGTAGGCAAGAGTATCCGTTAGTATGTCAGAATATACTAAGTATGTAGGATGCAATGCAACAAGAGATAGGCATCATGTTCAAAATGCATAACCATAGGCATTAGGCATAATACAACAATATGGCATGTATGATCAATGCTCAAGTAAAACATGCTTAAGTAACTCATGCTTATATAGGATATCATATGTGTAGAAGAGACCAAGCAAGATTTACAAGCACAAACCCCTTGGTTGGTTGATGATGACCTCACCCCATCACCCTGGTGGTGTGGTACAAACCCCTCACATGGTTGATGATAATCTCACCCTATCACACTGGTGGCGATGTAAAAACCCATCACATGGTTGATGAGTACAAACCTCCTTAAAGGTTATCAAGGCACCAGCCCCTTGATTGGCTATCAAGGTACTAACCCCCCTGACAAGGTTACTCAGGCTCTTAGTCCCCCCCAGATCGGGCATGGTCTAATGCAACACTTTATATAGAATATATCATATACATAAGCTCTTTTCAGCATCATAATATCAATCATATCATATCCCATGCTGTGGACCTTCAATTCATCAATAAACCACATCCAGGCACTTTATCAAACACTTAGAGGGTGTGTAGTGTTAGTGTAAAATCATGCAACTAAAGAGTGAATTCATGCAAGAAAATCCATTGTAAAACCATCAATCAGCACCTTGCAACACCCTAAAGCAATATACATCAAAACCCCTCTTCAATGCTCACATTAGATCCAATATTTTTAGCTCAAACCATAGCAAAACAGTCACAATTTCATGTAGCTTTAACCTAGTTCATAGACAAGTTCATACTGGTAAACCTATTTGTAAAATCAACTTTAAATCATACAAATTGAGTAAAAACGAGACTAGGGCACCATAGGTGGAAGGAACCAATGGTTGAAACCCATATACCTTAGATTTGATGAAACGCTTGATGAAGATTGAAAATGGTGGCTTGAAGCTTGAAGGAAATCCTTAGATCTGGAAGAGGTTTTGAGACTTCAATTTAGTTGTGAAAAATATGGCTGTGTTTGGGTGAGTATTGGGGAATGTGTAGGATGATATAAAGGTGAAATATGGCTAAGTATAGGTAAATACACGTTTGGGGACACTTAGGTCCAATACTTAAAAGTCTTGGACCGAGTTGGAAAAACAGTAACCAAAATTGTACAGAGGTGCGACGCGGAAACCCCACTGTTTTCAACTACACTTGGAAAATCATAATTCGATTTGCTTACTTAAAAGTTGGGGTTAGAATCATTTCCCACTCAATTTTATCCCCTGAACAAGAATATCAAGTCCGATTTTCCAAATAACAAACAGATTTTTAAGTATATGGAAATTACGATTTGGGCACTTCTAAGGCACATTTTCAGAAACTTTTGGGGTCGTTTCAATATCTCCCCCTTGGGAACATTCGTCCTCGAATGTAAAAGAAATGTACAAGACAAGAGTGATAATAAACAAACCAACCCCAATAAGAATGCAACATCACATTTAAAACACCTTCTTCAAATCTCAACATAAGTGTAAAACCATCTTAAACTTGCCCACTTAAACATCAATGCATATGAATGACAGAGGGGCTGAAATATAGGACTTGAAATCATACAAGGGACTTAGAATTAGTACCTTAGGCCTGGTTGGAGTGGAAAAGATAAGAATACCGCTTTTGCATGTCCACTTCGGCTTCCCATGTAGCACTTTCGACTTGTTGGTTCCTCCAAAGGACCTTAACGGATGCCACCTCCTTGTTCCTCAATCTCGTTACTTGCCTATCCAAAATCT
>JAPFFP010000089.1:1698071-1712284 GCA_026153255.1 Solanum medicagineum
GTACTGACGTTCTTTACGAGGGGCCTGCATTTCATGCTGCAGCTACAGATGCTAGTAGCTCTCCCCAGTAGGAATACAGGATATCCAGCTATTGTTACGAAGCTCTAGGTTGCTTTGGAGCTTTGTGCATCTAGAGCTTATATTTTTATATTGTATAGTCAGTCGAGGCGGGGCCTATCCCGACCCTTATTAGATAATTTTTCTTATCTAGAGGCTTTGTAGACTATGTCAATTAAAGTGTGGTCATGTCTTGTACTTTAGACAACGTGGCTCTAACGACCTTGTCATATGTATTTCCTTTTGGCTTTTTATAACTATTTACTTTCTTGAAAGCACGTTGAATGAAGAAATCCCTTATATATGTATAGAAATCGCATGGATATAGGTTGGTTCTCCCGAGCCTTATCAGGAATGGGTGCTAGTCCATCTTAATGGGACTTTGGGCGTGACAGAAATGGTATCAGAGCAGGCATCCTAGGGAGTCTACAAAGTCGTGTCTATGTAAAGTCTTGTTTATCGATGTGTTGTGCACCACATTTATAAGTAAGAGGCTACGTGGCATTTAAGAGTTGTCACTTTCTTTTCATTGTTTATATTGTGCCATAGAGTCAAGTGTAATAGGTGGATTGTTTCACACCCCTAAATTGTTTTGTACAACAAGTATGCCGAAAACCAGGAGAAACAAAGGTAAAGGGAAGGAAGTAGAAGTGGTGGTTGGTACATCCATTCAGGTGAGACAGCAAAATGAGGCTCAAGATGACTCTCTGTCACAGACATGTCCAACTCCTCCAGCTCCTGATGAACCATGAAGTAGTGAAATTCCCCCTAAACTACCTAACGATGCTATCATGGAGGATTTGAGAAATGCAGTCCAATTATTGACTCTTATAGTTGCTGGCCAAGGTCAAAGACACGAAGATCCAGTTATAGGTGCAGGTGGTGCGAATAGGGAAGCTAGCACGAGGATACATGACTTCCTTAATTTGGACCCTCCATCCTTCACTGGTCAGATCCTAATGAAGATCCACAAGACTTTATTGACTAGATTCAATGCACTTTAGATGTTATGCATGTAAGTGGTATAAAAGCTATTGAGCTAGCAGCGTATAGATTAAAGGGTGTGGCTATATTGTGGTATGAAGCTTGGAAGCAATCTAAGGATATAGATGCACCTCCAACAACCTAGAAGGAGTTCAAAGAGGCATTTCTTCACCATTACTTGCCATTAGAGATCCGAGAGATCTGTGCAAATCAGTTCTTGACCCTCCACCAAGGTAATATGAGTGTGAGGGAGTATATCCTTCAATTTAATTCCCTGGCCAGGTATGCTCCTAATGTAGTTGCTACTATGGCAGATAGTGTTCATCGATATGTGGATAGATTGGATTTGTATCTTGTTAGAGACTGTACCATTGCATCCTTGAATAAAGACATAGAATAGCAAGGATGTAAGCTTTTGTACAGAAACTGGAGGATCAAAGGCAAAGGAGAAGGGTACAAGAGTTAGAAAGGGGGCAATCCAAGAGAGCCAGATCTACAGGGAAGTTTACACCGTTCCAAGGTGAGCTTAGGCCATCACCCTATTACTTTGCAGCCAGTGCTCCACCTCAACTTCAAAGGTCTAGAAGTAATCAGATTGGTCAACGAGGTGAGGGACAAGGTGCACGAACAACAGGATATTCAACTGGCCAACAAATGACTCCTAGGCATCCTTGTTAACAGTTTGGATGAAGTCATTCAGGTATATGTTCTGTTGGGACAGATGCTTGTTATTGGTGTGGTGTTCCACGGCATCTAATGAGAAATTGTCCAAGAAGGCGTACGGGTGATGTAGCACAATCTACTAGGTCAACTATTGAATCATCATCATCAGTTCCTCCCTTAGGTAGGGGTCAATAAGTACCTACAGGCCGTGGTAGATGTGTTAGAGGGGTACCTAGCTCTAGCAGAGTCCAAAATCGCACATATGCTCTGGGAAATCAGCAAAATTTGGAAGCTTCACCAATGTAGTCATAGGTACATTGTCCATCTTTTCACATAATGTATATGCATTAATTGAACCTGGTTCTACACTATCATACATTACCTTACTAGTTGTTGGGAAGCTTAAGAGAACACCCAAATTATTGAACAAGGGAAGTGTAAGAGAACACCCAAATTATTAAACAACCCATTTGAAGTGTTCACACCAATCGATGAATGTATTATGGCTAGAAGGGTTTATTATGACTGTGTAGTAATTGTTTATGACCGTGACACATTGGCTGGCCTTATTGTGCTAGAAATGGTGGAATTTGATATTATAATAGGTATGGATTGGTTAGATTCTAGCTATGGCACCGTTGATTGCCGAACTAAGAGAGTGTGCTTCCACTTTCCAAATGAGACAGTTCTTGAATGAGAAGGCAATATTGGGGCACAAAAGGGTTAGTTTATCTCTTATTTTAAGGCAAGAAAGATGACATCTAAGGGGTACATATGTCATTTAGTTAGAGTAAGGGATATGGAGGCAGAATCGCCAACTCGTCAATCATTTCAGTAGTGAATGAATTCGTTGATGTGTTCCCTTAAGAACTTCCAGGTTTACCTCCAAAAACGCAAAGTTGATTTTGGTATTAACTTACTCCCAGGCACTCGACCTATTTCAATCCCTCGATATGGAATGGCCCCGGTAGAATTGCGTGAATTAAAAAAGCAGTTAAGAGACTTATTAGAAAAGGGTTTTATAAGACCTAGTGTGTCCTTTTGTGGTGCAACAGTGTTATTTGTACATAAAAATGATGGAACCTTTAGAATGTGTATCGATTATCAACAATTGAATAGGGAAAAAATTAAGAACAAATACCCCCTCCTCAGGATGATTTATTTAATAAGTTACAGGGTGCCAAATGCTTTTCAAAAATTTATTTGAGATCAGGTTATCAAAAAGTGAGGGTGAGGGAGAAAGATATACCCAAAATAGCTTTCAGAACACGCTATGGTCACTTTGAATTTCTTGTTATGTCATTTGGGCTAACGAATGCACCAACAGTTTTTATGGATCTAATGAATAGCGTATTTAAGCCATTTTTGGATGTTTTCATGATATTATTTATAGATGACATTTTGGTATATTTAAGATCAGAAGAGGACCATGCAAATCACTTACGATAGGTGTTACAAGTTCTTCGTAATCGACAGTCATCTGCCATGTTTTATAAATGTGAATTTTGACTAAGATCGGTGGCTTATTGGGTCATATTGTGTCTGATGAGGGAATAAGATTTGATTTACAAAAGATAGAGGTTGTGAAAGATTGGCCAAGGCCAACAACACCAACGGAAGTTTGGAGCTTCCTAGGGTTGGCCGGTTATTACATGAGGTTTGTTGAAGGTTTTTCTTCTATTTCTGCATCTCTTACAAAGTTGACAGATAAAGCAACCAAGTTCCAATGGAATAATGTATGTGAAAGGTTCTTCCAAGAGTTGAAAAGCAGACTAAATTATGTACTTGTGCTAATACTTCTAGAAGGCACCGAGTGGTCTGCAGTATATTGTGATGCTTCAGGAGTTGGCGTAGGGTGCGTACTAACATAGCATAGTAGCATAATTGCTTATGCCTCTTGACAACTATAGCCACATCAGAGAAACTATCTGACACATGATCTTGACCTAGCAGCGGTTGTGTTTTCTCTAAAAATATGGCGCCACAATTTGTATGGGGTTCACGTTGACATATATGCTGATCATAAGAGTTTGCAGTACATTTTTAAGTAGAAAGACCTAAATTTAAGACAGCGAAGATGGCTACAGCTAATAAAGGATTATGATGTCGATATACTTTACTATCTGGGGAAGGCAAATGTGGTAGATGATGCTTTGAGTTGTAAGGCAATCATGAATATTGGTGATCAAGTAATGGTAAGTCAAGGAGTGGCTAAGGATTTACATCAACTAGCTAGTTTGGGAGTGCCTTCTTGAAACTCCAAAGGAAGGAGTTATTGTACATAATGTAGCAGCGTCATCATTAGTAATGGAGGTGAAGGAATAAAAGTTTGAGGATCCTGTTCTATTACAGCTTAAGGAAAAGGTGAGTCAGGGTACAATGAAGGTCTTTGAACTTACACAAAATGGAGTACTGCATTGCCAAATAAATTATGTGTATTTGATATTAGTGGATTAAGGAACAGGATAATCGAAGAAGCCCATCATTCCCGATATTCCATCTATCCAGGATCGACTAAGATGTATCATAACCTGAAGGGGATGTTTTGGTAGGGAGGCATGAATAGAAACCTTGCAGAAATTGTGGCTCAATGTCCAAATTTCCAACAAGTCAAAGTAGAGCACCAAAAGCCAGCAGGTTGCATGCAATCTATAGGTCTTCCAACGTGGAAGTGGGATATGATTATTATGGATCTTTTTACTGGTTGCCTCACTCATTTCAGAAGTTTAACTCCATATAGGTAAAAGTTCATAGACTTACAAAGTCAGAACACTTTTTTCCAGTTAAGAGTGATTATACAGCTAAAGAGTATGCTAAGTTATACCTCAAAGAGATAGTCAGGCTACATGGGGTCCCAGTCTCCATTATATCTGATCGGGGGGCTCAATTCACTGCAGGTTTTTGAAGTCCTTCCAAATGTGTATAGGGACAAAAGTGAATTTGAGTACAACATTCCACCCTCAGACAGACGGTCAACCTGAGTGCACTATTCAAACACTTGAAGATATGTCGCGACCTTGTGCAATGGACTTTAAAGGTAGTTGGTTGTATCATCCACCACTTATTTAATTTGCCTATAATAATAATAGCTACCACTCGAGTATAAAGATGGAACCTTATGAAGCTTTATATGGAAGGAAATGTAGGTCACCAATCGGATGGTTTGAAGTGGGTGAAACCACCTTGCTTGGACCAGATCTAGTACAACAAGCACTAGAAAAAGTTAGGGTAATACAGGAGCGGCTAGAAATAGCCCAAAGTCATCACAAATCATATGAGGATGCTAGAAAAAGAGGATTAGAATTTCTAGTAGGGGATTGGGTATTCTTAAAAGTATCTCCAATGAAAGGGGTTATGAGATTTGGTAAGAAAGGAAAACTGAGCATATGTTACATAGGGCCATATAAAATTATTAAGATGTTTGAGCAGGTTGCATATGAATTAGAGCTACCCAATGAGCTTTCAATAGTTGATCCAGTTTTTCATGCCTCAATGCTTTGAAAATGCATAGGTGACCCATCCTGTATCACTCCTATTGAAGATGTGTAGGTTACAAAAGATCTCACCTGTGAAGAGGTACATATTGCTACTTTACATCTTTAAGTTAAGAACCTAAGGAATAAAGAAATAGCTTTAGCAAAAGTACTCTAGAGAAACCAGCAAGGAGAAGAGATAATATGGGAGGTTGAGGATGCGATGAAATCAAAATGCCCTTACTTATTTGAAGCTAAAGAGGAAGTGCAACATGCAGAATTGGGGCTTTAGTAGGTACGTGTATTTGAAAGATTATTACGTTGAACATGGTTAAGCTATCTAATTTAGGGAGGATGTAACACCCCACACCTTACATGTACTTATCCTATGCACATGAAACATGATATGGCTTTTTCAAATTAGCGCCTATTTTTAAAAGTTCTTGAATCTCATATTAGAGGGCGATATGTGCGTCTAACGCTTAAGAGGGTCGAGTGTATACAAGTTTTAAGTCAAATTGAGGAGATCGTTGCCTTAAACAAAGTGAGAGAATTGAGGTGCTTGCAGGACTTAGGAAACTAGTAGGTGAGTCAGCTACTTGCTTAGCTTAATCATGCTAGCTAGACGGAGACGAGGCCCGAAACCGAATTTGTCCAAGTCCGATAATGAATAAAGTCCGTGTTAAGGGTGTAACTTGAGCCCACATTTTATCATCGTAAATGGACAATATTTACAGCCCAAGAAGACTAGGAAAAGGTCCCATGTACATCACATCTTACTTAATGATTGGGGCGCAAACTAAGTAACAAGAAAGGGGAAAAATCAACAGCAAAGGCCCATCAATTTGCAACCGAATAAAACCCAAGTGAATGGGGAAAAATGTTACATTATTAAATTGACAAAATAAGGCCTAAAACATAAAATATAGTTGGCCAAAGTAATCCTTTAAAAGGAGTTACAAGAAGAACCTTTAAGTCATTCTTAGACTTGGAAAATTTCAGCTTTCACAAAGGTTCTTTGTTATTCTTTCTTGACTATGTAAAGCAGCCACAAGAAGCTTTTAGGGTTCTTAAGGAGGCCCTCAACTTCGAAGTTAAAGTTAATTGATTATAGTTTGTATTTAGTAAGGTTTCTTCATTAAAAACAAGAGACTATGTTGGTTAGGTATATGCTAAATCTTTTGTGTGTTCCAAGGGTTGTTGAATACTTACCTTGTTTATTTGGGAGCTTTTCTCTTCTTAGTTGTCTTTATCATGAAAGAAGTTTGCTTTTATTAATTTTTTTGAGTTCTTTAATGATGTATAAAGGTTGCTACACTATTTGGTTATACATAAACAATCGAGGTTTAACAGGTTATCCTAAGTGTGTTCTTTGTAGAAATTGTGGGATGATATATTGAGGCCTATGGTGTCACATCCTCCACCTATTTTGAAGACTGTTTTTAAACTATTTTAGGACAATTTTTATTATTAAAAATTGCGAGAACAGTTTTGTTGAAGTTGGTAGAGGTTTTGAATTGTTGATGTCGTAATGTAGCAAAGGGATGTAATGTTATGCTGCCTACTTGTATGTTGTGTATAATTGTTAGGCGTTGTGCCTTGTGAGTTGTTGTAAGACTATTAAGGGTATAAAACAATTTGTATATTACATGTGCAATATAATGGTTATTAGAAAGTACGACTATAAGTGGAAAGGTTGAAAGAATGCCTTTGTGTCGCTAAATACAAGCTTGCTGCCCGGATGTTACTTTTTATAAGATTGGACTTCCAAGAAGTGTTACTTAGCTGCTAATACCAGTCTTATTGCCTACTCTATTGTAGATAAATATTTGGAGGAAAAGGAGGTTAGTTTGAAGTAATAGTGAGGTTGTACAACGATGTATGTAAGACTACTCGATTTCGTATTAGCTGGCATGAAATCTAGATTCTTCCTTGGCACATAAAAGCATTTAATAGCTCCAACACAACAATTAATCTATCTTCACTATTTCACATATTCATATGTTCTCATAAATAGTCACCTTCAAATCTGCACACGTGTGTGGATACCAAGTTACATGGGTTCTGTTGCTAAATAAAGTTCACGAGTTGTTTCCTCTCATATGCATTTCATTATTTGTGTAACGTACTCTTTTCATTGTCATATTACCTTTTATGATTATTGATATGTCATATGCTATATCTACAGTCCTACAACTCCAATATGGTGACCATCAAAAGAATCATCTCAACGGTAATTGAAAGGTAAAGTATATTGCTTATTGATAGGTGGTAACCCGAGGGGTGGAAGAATCACCTAGCCATGGTCGATCCTATCACGGGGATAGCCCAAGTGGTGAAGGGAAAAATCTAGCAAGGGTTGATCCCGATATAGATTTATCACTGGTCAGATGGTCATTTGTATTCCATGTTGTGCACAGATTATACAGTAAAGGTAAAGTAATAAAAAGAACATAAATTACACGATCCCCCAGTATAACTAAAGGTGGCCTCTTATCCTACACCAGTGCATAGTCTCATTGGAATGGTTACTTCATATACAATAGTTCCTGTCTTACATATTCAGTATATTATCTCGTACTGACGTCCCTTACGGGGGACCTACATTGCATTCTATAGTACAGGTGCTAGTAGCTCTCCCCAGTAGGAGTACAGGATATCCAACTATTGTTACCAAAGCTCCAGGTTGCTTCGGAGCTTTGTGCGTCTAGATCTTATATTTTTGTATTGTATCGTTAGTCAAATCGAGGCCTATACTGACCTTTATCAGAAACTTTTCCTTATCTAGAGGCTTTGTAGACTATGTAAATTAAAGTGTGGTCATGTCTTGTACATTAGACAACGTAGCCCCAATGGTCTTGTTATATGCATTTTCTTTTGGTTTGTTATTACTGTTTACTTCTTGAAAGCATGTTGAATGAAGAAATCCTTTATAATATGTATATAAAGCACATGGATACGGGTTGGTTCTCCCGATCCTTATCGGTAACGGGTATCAGTCTACCTTACTGAGACTTTGGGCGTGACAAAATTGTTTCTAAATTGGAATTTATGAAGTGGGAGTGTGTTTTACATGTTATAACCTATTTGATTTTACTGGATTGATATGTATGGGAATTGCATCCCTACAAAATGTTTATAGATGTCAAGAATGAGTTTTGAATGTGGATTGCTTTTGGTGTGCTTGATATAGCGTGGAATAGGTTTTGACTCTTAGCGATGAGGGTCTTTTTGGGTTTTTGGTGATTAGTATGGAATTGTTTATTTACCATGAACTCTACATTGATCTTATGTCCCAACTTGGTTTGAACTTTGTGTTTGTTTTATACTTATTGTGGGAAAATGTTTGGCACCACTGATGCCTTCTGTTTCTTTCTACAAGGTACTCCTATGACTCATTGGTTCCTCTACGAGTCATAAGGGTCACTCGTAGCAAGCTTCAGTCATCTGTGGTTCCTTCACATTTCTCATACGAGACTCATATATGACTTGTAGTTCCTCCTACGACTCGTAGTGAGGTTCTCGTAAGCTTATTTTAGCTCTAAAAAATGTTTTTGAAAATGGTTACGAGCCCACACTACGACTCGTAGGTCATCTACGAGTCATAATTGTGCCTCGTTTCTGGGATTAGAAATCATTTTTGAAGGATATTGCTTTACGAGGGTAGTATATGACTCGTACGTCACCCTACAAGTCGTAACTGTATTCATTTCTACAAACCTATAATTATATCAGTGAATATTTACTTTTTGTTTGTTTTTGTTTCTTGTTCTTTGTTATGTTTTTTAATGGATCAAACATCTAAAATTGATATGTTGCTTTGTGGTTTGTTTGCACATAAAATGCCCCCTAAAGATAAATGTGCAATTCGAACTCTCCAATGGAGGTTGATGGATGAATCCTACGAGACCAAGCATTCAGAGGGCTCTATCGAAGTCAACAAATTCAGGGTAGACCCGAAATCCAATAGACCCCAGACCAGGGCTCTTGCAGCACAGACACCCATGGAAGTTAGCAGGTCTTCCAAGTTTGAAGAGGAGGAACAACAGGGTAATGGGGATAGGTCAGATAGCAGCTTGCCACATATGACTCCCTCACATTCTAGCTCCGACTCTGAGTCTGAGAGCACCTCCCAGACCAGCAGGAAGAAGTTTAATCCCAACCCCCGGCCGACAGCAGATGGTTTGTCCTAGGGATGAAGGAAATATAAGACTAGGGTTTGGAACCTAAGGGGCAAGGCACGTCGATTCGCCAAATTGATGAGGAGTCTCGGTTGAAAGCCTCATACTTAAGATAAAGTACCTAGATTGGATTTTGGGTTAGATAAGCACGGACTATAGTAGACCACACAACAGCTAGGCAAATATTCCCCTTATGTAGTCTATGAGTTCTATGCAGTGTACCTTTCCACACTCGTTGGGAGTTGCCAGAGAACAAAAAACCTATTGAGCAATCGAGGCTACCAGTAGTGACAGTCCGGGGGAGAAAAGTTGATATCTCGGAGGGAAAGATCCGACAAGTGCAGTTTGGCACATATTGTCACGCCCAAAATCCCATTAAGGAGGATTAACACACGTTGCCGATAAGGCCCGGGAGAACCCTCCTGTATCTATGTGCTTTCTATACATATTATAAGGGATTCCTATGTTCAACATGCCTTTAAGAAAGTAAAGAGTGATAACAAGCCAAAAGGAGATGCATATGGCTAGGCCGTTAAGGCCACGGTGTTTAAAGTACGAGACATGACCAAACATTAATTTACATAGTCTACGAAGCATCTAGATAAAGAAAAGTATCTAATAAGGGTTGGGATAGGCCCCACCTCGACTAACTATACAAAAGAAAATGTAAGCTCTATATGCACAAAGTTTTGAAGCAACCTGGAGCTTGGTAACAGCAGTTGGATATCATGTACTCCTACTGGGGAGATCTTCTAACACCTGTACCTGCAACATGAAATGCAGGTGCCTCGTAAGGGACGTCAGTGCGAGATAATGTACTGAATATGTAAGGCAGGAAATATTGTATATGAAGTAACAACTCAAATGAGACTATGCACTGGTGTAGGATAAAAGCCTACCTTTAGTTATACTGTGGGATCATGTCCTTTTTTTTTAATTACTTTCCTTTTACTGTATATTCTTTGCACAACATGTAATACAAATGACCAGCTGATTAGTGGTAATCCATATCGGGACCGGCCCTGGCTAGGCTTTTCCTTTCACCCCTTGGGCTATCTCCCGTGATAGGATCAACCCTTGCTAGGCGATTCTTCCACCCCTCGAGTTACCACCCATCAACAAGTAATATACTTTATCTTTCAATTACCTTCAAAATGATTCTTTTGGTGGTGATAATATTAGAGTTGTAGGACTATAGATGCAACATATGATATGTAAACAATCAGCAAAGACAACACCATAATGAAAGGAGTAGGTTACACAAATAACGAAATGCATAGGGGGTAGAACATCACATGAACTTTATTTAGTAGAATGAACTCGTGTATCTTGGTATCCAAGTATGTATGCAAATTTGAAGGTTACTATGTATGGGAGCTTACGAACATGTGAAAGAGTTGAGACACGGTTAATAATTGAGTTGGAGTTGGTAACTGTCTTTATGTGCCAGTGAGGGATCTATGTTTCATGCCAAACAATACGAAATCAAGTAGCCTTACATACCTCATTGTACGACCTCTCTATTACCTTGAGATAACCTTACCTTCCTCCAAATATTTATTTACAACATAGTAGGTGATAAAACTAGCATTAGCAGCCAATAGATACATCTTGGCAGCCCAATCTCATAAAAAACAACATACGGGCAGCAAGCGTATAATTGTAAACCCGAGCATATTCTTTCAATCTTTCTGCCTCTAATCGTATTTTATAATACACATGCTCATATACATATCATGTGAAGCCTATATTAGTGCCATAACAGTCTCACAACAGCCTACAAAACACAACACATAACAATTCTACACAACATACAAATGTGCGGCATAACGTTACATCCCTTTGCTACATTTTGACGTCGACAATTCCAAACCTATTCCTACAATAATCAAATATCCCCCACCATATATACACATAAAAAAATCATAAAACAACTCAAAAATAGTCCTCAAAATATGTAGAGGACGTGAGACCATAGTCCTCAATCAATCAGCCCACAAGTTCCTATTACGAACACAATTATGATATCACACAAAAACTCACTTTCGCGGACTGTAAAAATGGTACAGCATACTTTATACATCATTATATAACCAATACTCATTAAGAATAGTAGCATCCTTTCATAATCAATCCAACCAAAAAGAGAAAAGCTTCCAAATAAACAAGAAAAATGTACAACATCTTTTGGAACAAATACTGTCCAATAATTTCAGCAAGCATAACTAGCATATATTTCTTGTTTGTCATTAGATAAGTATAACAAATACCTGGATATTTCCACTTACCTTAACCTTCAAGATTCAGGTTTCCTTCAAGAACCCTAGAGGGTTGTATTGGCTGCCTTGTGAAGTGAAGTAAAGAGAATACAAGACTCTTTAGGAAAGCTGAAAAATTGTTTCAAGTGAAATGACATAAGGGGCTGTTTTTAAGACCTTTTAAAGGGCTCTTTGGCCGACTTTATCTTGAACTTTTGACCATGTATTAGTACATGTTAAGAAGCTAGTGATGAAGCAACTTTGCCCTTACACTTGGGCCTAAATGGGTCTCAATGTTGATGGGCCTTGGCTGCCCGTTTTTCCTAATTCCTCTTCATTTAGTTTGGGCCCAATTAGTCAAGTGGGTTATGATGTACTTGGGCCCTTTTGATATCCTTCTTAGGCTAAAAATATAGTCCATTTATGATTCTAAAACATGGGCTAAAGTTACACACTTAACACGGACTTTATTCATAATCGAACTTTGACAAATTCGACGTCGGTCATCGTCTCCGTTTAGCTAGCAATTTAAGCTATGCAAGTAGGTGACTCACCTGCTAGCTTTCTAAGTCTTACAAGCACCTAAATTCTCTCACTTTGTTTAGGGTCGTGATCTCATGAATTTGACATAAAAATTATTTACACTCGACCTTCTTCAGCGTTAGACATACATATCCTTCTAATTTGAGATTCAAACACTTTTAAAAATGAGTGCTACTTTGACCAAACCATATCATGTTTCATTTGCATAGTACTATATTGCAAGATGTAGTGTGTTAGACTCATATAGTGCCTCAGTCTACCATAGAGTACGATAGTCGTATTGATAAAATGAGGAGAGCGGTGACTAGGACGGTCATTAGGGCCTGGATAGAGTTGCTAAAGTGGATAACCAGTCAAATCTACGAGGAGGATGTCGATCCAACGTGGGTGACAAACCACGCAGATCCTATAATTAAAGCACACCTCTCATTCCCATCCAACCTTCACAGATAATGTGATCACCCTCGAGAGAGTCATACTTTTGGCAAGCATTCTAACTGGCTATGCTATAGATTGGGCCCGGATCATTTCAGAGTAGATTCAGGAGATGCAGCTCGGACGAACACCTCACTGTCATTTCCAATTCTGATCCATCGACAATATAATACAACAGGTGTTCCTATTGATCCTCATTGGGACCTTTATGTAGAGGCCACACACACTATAGATCTAGCCTGATAAAGGCTGATAAGAATCTTGTGGCCTTACCATGAGTAGCTCCTCCAGTTATCCCACAGCCATTTCTTTAGAGCCTCAGATTTCACTTTCATATCCAACTACCATCTCTACTCCGACTATTGTAGAGCCTATACCAGCGATCGAGATTGATTCTACACCATCCTCAAGTATTTCAGCACTAGCAGAATCTACTTTACAGGTTGACCCTCTTTTCTCTACTGTTGCATTTCAATCTTTATTACGCATGGTGGCTGTAGTAAAGGGCAGGCTGTGGGAGTTGTCAAAATGGGTCTAGTCATTGATTGATTAGATAGTTCGGGACTACGAGGATAGGATAAGGGAATTTTCCTGAGATGTAGTTGATGATTGAGTCCGAGCTATGGATACCTGGGTCGATGCATTTGAGACTAGGGTCCACTAAAGGTTTGAGGGAGCTAGTCCTACAGACGCGAGCGCAGTTACTGAGGAGTTGGCAAAGTTCAAGACCAACTTATTACAGATGTTGGCAGCCCCGTTCCAGTCCCAGAGGTAGCATCGGTAGGTGATGAGGCATTTGATTAGCTTACCAACCATTCGGACACCGGTGGGAAGAGGCCCCTTAAGCAGAGTGATAACCTGGAGCCGACCCCGAAGAAGCTGAGACAGGAGGAGGAGCCCATATATGAGTAGGTGGTGCAGGAGTGGCTTTCGTTAGCGGCTATTCGGAGATAGTGAGTGAAGCACACCCACCTAGAGAAGGTACTTCCGATACTGCTGCTCCAGCGGCCCAAGGACCCTACAGACCAGCCAGAGACAGGTGCTTAATGCACCATGATGTTTTTACTTCTTTTAACCCAGTTCTCATTTTGTCATGTTGGATACTTTGTTCTCTTTTTAGACAATCTTTTTATTATGTTGGTTTTTCGTTGTTTTTACATATTCTTATGGTGGATGATATTTTTACTTATACGTTGGATGTTCAATTTTGGTTTCTTTTAATTGATGTATGTATTATTTCTAAGTTATCATGTTTTGCTTTCATTCTTGTCTTTACTTTGAGGACAAAGTATCCTATTTCGGTGGTGTGTGGGATGTTTTGCATTAAGGTGAAGTCTAAGTAGCCTCAAGTCCATAACTTCCCCTATTTTTGATCCCAAAGTTTTCTTGTTGTGCTTCTTTTTCCTTGTGGATGTTTACTTTTCTTTTGAATCAGCATGTTTAGGTAGTGCAGATAATGGGTAAATTCATAGTAGTGTTATATATTGGCATATAGATAATTTTTAGATGTGTTTTTAATGTTTTGATGAAAAATTTTGTACCCTCATAATTTTTGAGGTTGTGATTATTTATGCATTCATACATTTTTGAGTATCTGCCAATGTTTGTTCTGATATTGT
>JAPFFP010000089.1:1712384-1727819 GCA_026153255.1 Solanum medicagineum
ACCAGCCATTGATGAATGCTTTGAATTATGCACAGATTTTCTGAAATGGAGAGCTGATTTTTAGTTAGAATGAAGTTGAACAGGCCAAAGAGGAGAGAGTGAAAATTATGCGGCAAGCCGCTTTTATATAGCTGCGACCTGCGAGAGAGCGGGCAAAGATTTTGATAAATGAAGTGCCGCACGTTATCTGTCCGAAAAGAAAAGGATCCTGCCACTCTGCCAGTTCCAAGAGGTGAGTGTTTTTCCAAGTAAAGTTATTTAACTTTTATTTTTGACTTTAAAATTATTAGATCATGAATTTTGTTTTCAACAAGTTATCTAGTTTTGCTTTTTAATTTAGAAGTCATTTAAATGTCAATATTTTACTCTCAAAGTTACATAACTTATTTAATATAACTTTTATTTTTAATTAATATTTTAAAAATTAAAAATATATTCATTTAATGATTCATCTCCACCTAACTCAACTAGCTAACTCGACTTATTAAAATATAAGATGACCCAATTATTTAATCATTTACTAATTATTCCTCTAAACTAATCTTTCTCTTCTCAGATCTCTCTTCTCTGTATATTTTTTAAAAATTTTCAAATTCTATTTTTTCTTCTACTTCTCAATATTAGCCCCCAATCTCTCAATCCTTGTTTTTCGAGGAAAGGGATCACTATGCGATTTTTTCACAAGAAAATAAGGTAGGCTTAAAATTGTTTTTTTTTTGCTTTTTTATGAAAAATTATAATTTTTTTTCTGATCTAGGGTTTTTTTTTTTTTATCTTTAAGGTGTTTTAACTATTTGTTGTTGAAATAACGACAAGTGGGGATAAGGATTCTTTATCAATATGAGTATTAGACTTTTCTTAATATATATTTATGTCACGATCCAAGCCTACGGGCTAAGAATGGCATGGCGAATGGAAACCCGAAAACCTCCGAACAAGCCTCATCGCATCCATTTACACATCATTGTTCCGAAAGCTCAATTCAAACATTAATAATAAGTGATATTAAGGGATAGGAGCATATGACTTAGGCTATGGGATAAGGGATATGGGATTCATTGGTACATAATTTCATCACATAAGTCTAAGGGACCAAAATTTGGGACTCAAGCTATAGGGATAGGGAACAAGGGACTTGTCCATTACACATTCAGTATCAATAATCAAATTTTAAAAGGCGGGATCATATGACTCAAGGTATGAGAGCAGGGACTTAGGAATTTCATCAACTCTGTCACGACCCAAACCTAGGGCCTAGACGTGATATGGCAAATAGGGAACCTGAAGGAACCCTAAACAAGTCTCTTAGCACATCAATCACACATCCTTGGTCGTGGAAGCAAAATAATAACAACAAGAGATATAAATAGGGAAACAAGACTAAGAGAAGTCTTCGATAATTATAAAATACTTAAGTGTCAACTCAAAGCATAAGTACATTAATTGTTCCAACAACACCTCTAGTATGGATTGGGCGGGGGCCAAGGCACTTTTTGGGCTCACTCTCATAGTACCAAATGTTCAATATAAAGAGATAACAAGTAGCAAGAGTAGTATAGCTAGTGTCCTCGAACTTGAGGACTCACCAAAGCTTATTTTCAAAGCACCGAACTAGCCACGAGGAGGATGATCGAAAAGTGCTCCGGTCCCTACATGGTAATATCATATAGGCACAGAGTATGTGTTAGTACGCTGGAATGTACCAAGTATGTGGGGTGCAATGCAACAAAAATCATAAGCCATGTATAGTCAATATGCTTAATCATAGTCAATAGATAACATAATATTAATATGGCATGCATCTCCAAAGCTTTAAGTAAAACATACTTGTATATGACATATTACATGTGTAGGAAGAGACCATCATCATCGACCAAGCCAACTAGTACTTGGAATTCAAGGCCTACTATCCACTTGGAAGGCGATTGAGGTATATACCCCTCAATTGTTAGAAAGGCAAAGCCCCCCCCCCCCAATCAAAGTGGTCAAGGTATATACCCCTCAACATGGTAGATGGGCATAGTCCCCCCCCCCCATCATAGTGGTCAAGGTATATACCCCTTAACTGGTAGATAGGCATAGCACCCCCCATCGTAGTGGTTGAGGTATAGCACCCCCTCAACAAGGTGTGGTCAACTTGCAACACTATAGATACTTTTCATGAAATCAACACATACAAACATTCCTTTCATCATCATATAGTCACTTAACTCAAAGGCCATATAATAGATCATTAATAACTCAAGAATTCATAACCAGACCTTTTATCGAACACTTGACGGGTATGTCATGCTAGTTCAAAAGCATGAAATTCAAGAGCAAAATCGTGTGAGAAAACTTAATGTAAATCAACCCACCAACACTTGGCAATACCCTCATGCAAGATACATAGAAACTCCTCATTAAATCTCATAATAGATCATAGACTCATAACTCAACATGCTTAAACAGTCCACATTTCATGAAACCCCAACATAGTTTATAATCAAATTCATATTAAGAGATACCCATGGATAAATCAATTTGAAAACATGCAATTTACATAAAAAGGAAGGTTGGGCACCATGGGTGAAAGGACCCAATGGTTGAAACCCACATACCTCAACTTTGGGGATTTCCTTGATGAAGATTTGAATGAGAACTTGAAGCCTGAAAGATGTTCTTGAGATCCGGAATTGAGCTTGGGACACTTGAATTTGGATGAAATATTTGGCTATGTGTTAGAGAGGGTTTTGCGAGTGCCTTAAATGATATAGAGTTGAAAAATGACTAAGTATAGGTGTTTTTATGCATTGGAGGGTATAGGCCCAAAGCCCTAAAGTCTTAGGCTGAAACAGTGAAACTAGCAACAAAATACACATTTCCGCGATGGGTCCGCGTCACGGAGGTGTCGCGGACCCTCATTAGTAATTGCAAAGTTGGTGAAATTCGATTTTCGATACGAGTCTTTTAAAATTCGGGTTATACCCATTACCCACTCAATTTTTCTCCTTGATCAAGAATATGAAGTCGAATTTTCAATATCATGTACAAATTTTGAGATATATGAAAATTACAATTATGGCATTTTCGAGGCACATTTTCAGGCACTTTTTGGGTGTTTCAATATCTCCCCCTTGGGAACATTCGTCCCCGAATGTCAAAGAAACGTACGTAAGAGAAGTAATCATGAAGAATTTAGCTCAACATGAATGCAATAAATGCACTTAAACATCATTTTCGAAAATCTCAACAAAAATGTCAAAAATCACCATAAACTTGTTGCCATGAACATGAATGCATGAAAAATGACATAAGGGCCGAAATTCAAGACTTGAAATCATAGGAGGGACTTAGTTTGCTTTCTTAAGCTTGAATGAAATGAAAGAGGTACGAATATCGCCTTTTTTAAGTCCGCTCTAGTTTCCCAAGTGATGCCTTCGACTTATTGAGTTCTCCAAAGAACTTTGACGGATGCTACCCTTTGTTCCTCAACCTTTTCATATGTCCATCAACATCTTCACCAGGACCTCCTCATCGGTCAACTCATCCTTTACAACATCCACAACCTCAAAGAGTTCTATAGCGCTTAGGCCACTAACACATCCCCTCAACCTAGATACATGAAAGACCGAACTAACTCTATCCATTCCCATAGACAATTCCAATTCATAAGAGACTTTACTAATTCTCCTTAACACTTTATAAGGACTGACAAACTTTAGGCTCAATTTTCCTTTCTTGCCAAACCAAATCACACCCTTCATGGGTGGGACTTTCAAAGAACTCAATCATCAACACAAGCCCATATAGCCTACCTTAGTACCTAGGGACACCCCCCCCCCTTGGGAGGAAAACTCCACTTTACCATCTTCCACCAAAGCATTCAACTCTAGCTAGGCGAGGCGAAAGTCTTGCTTTGACTTGACCTCATCAACTAAAGAAGAATCTAAACCATCAAAACCATCACACTACCATTCTCAAATTCATCCAATCTCATTCCCAATCTAGCCAACCGGTGTACTTCTCTAACTACCCTTTGTTACCCAAGATCCACACTTATCATAACTAACAAACAACCTCTCATCCCTCAGGCCTTGCAACATCACCCTTAAATGACTCACAAGCTCTTTTTCATTCCAGAAATAAATCATTATACCATCCACAAACTACCACACATATATCAAGGTAGGGTTTAAAGACCCTATTCATGAGATCCACAAACATAGTCGTGACATCGGGCAAGCAAAAAACATTACCATAAATTCAAAGTATCGGAGGGGACATCAAGAAACTCATTGATTACCGGAACCGACTCAATAGGAAGAATTTTAGACTAAACATTCCTACCCCTTACAATACGGTACATGCAACCCTTAAAGATCGATTTGGGGCTTAAGAGAAGAAATGCATCTACCTTTACTTACCACTTTACAACTTTCCCACTCAAGTGCGGACTTATTAGAGAATTGAAATTTAACTCTACGGGTTCTACAATCAATGGGAGCATGATATGCATGTAATCAAAACACCCCAAGGACAAACTCAAATCCAATAACATCACCAAATAACACTTTATGCAACAACAACATGAGACAAACCTCTATAAACTTTTCTAGCAACAATAAACTCATTATTGGGGGGGGGGTAGACACCAAAAGGCTCACATAACAATTCTATTCATATATGAAGCTTTCTAGAAAAAAAGGATTAATGAAAGAAATAGTGGCACCCGGACCTAGCAAAGCATGCACAACAAAATCAAGAAAACCCTTAATATACCGGTAACATCTTCGTGCACCTCATCCCCTCCTTGCCTCCCTTGAAGAGCATAGAACCGATTATGTCTTGGGGCACCTCCTTGATCAACATCACCACCTTTACCCTTGTTTTGGGCATATGGACAATCCCAAATTTTGTGGCCCATCTTGCCATACCCAAAGCATGCACCTATGTTCCTCCAACATGTGCCACCATGTTTCCTTCTTCATTTTGGGAATCTAGGACAAGCTGCCCTCTCACCACATTCTTGGAGTCTTGGGTTAGGTACCCCATCCTTGGAAACCTTCTTGTTTGGAGCACTAGAGGACCCTTGGCCTTGAAACTCGAGATCTTATTGAAACCAGTCAGCCTCAAATCGAGCCGTATTTGACTCCCCACTTCTCTTCTTCCTAAGTTTCTCTGCTTCAAGTTGTTCAGCAAAGGTCATGAGCTGAGATAAATCCATATCTACTATAAGCATCACAGTACGATATTGTTCACTTACCAAGTTGGACAACCCCGACACAAACTTGTTCATCCTTGATCTAGGGTCGCCCACTAAATGTGGAGTATACTTGGAAAGCTTGTTGAACTTGAAAGCATATTTTCTTACACTCATGGAACCTTGCTTAAGGTTCATGAACTCCATTATTTTAGCCTCTCCCAACTCAACAAGAAAGAACTGGTTGTGGAAAGCGGCTTTGAACTCCTCCCAAGGAATAGCACCATGGTTTCTCCTCTCCATGTTCCATTGCACAAACCAAATTTGAACCACACCCTTTAGTTTGTGGGCCACTAACTCCGCCTTTTCCTCCGAGTTGACCCCCATGATAGATAGAACCTTGTATACCTCATCTATGAACACTTTGGGATCCTCATCCACCTTGGATCCATAGAAATCCAACAGGTTCATCCTGGTGAAATCCCTTACCCTAGAAGCTGGAGTAGGAGCATGAGGGGCTTGGGTCCCTTGGTTGATTTGGTTGGTCATTACATGTGCCAACATCGTGATGGTATGCTAAAAATCAAATTGAGAAGCCTCTTCTCCTTGAGGGGCTTAAGGAGGTACACGACCCCTCCTTGGTCTTTCTCTTTGTAGCGGCATGATCTAGAAAAGCAAAGCGCATTTGTTGGGGGAAAAATCCTTATCTTATACTTAAAGCATGATGTAGACCATGAAGAAGTGAAACATTTCCTAAAATGCCTCATAGCCTCCCACTCATAGTTGTGGCGCGCTTCACGCCTATGAATAAGACTCTAATCGACGCGTTGTATTGGATTTTGAGGACCATTAACAACCCAATTTCTCTGATACCAAATTTGTCATGATCCAAACCTAGGGCCTAGAAGTGACACGACGAATAGGGAACCCGAAGGAACCCCAAACAAGCCTTTTAGCATATCAATCACACATCCTTGGTCATGGAAGCAAAATAATAACAACAAGAGATATCAATAGGGAAACAGGACTGAGGAAAGTCTTTGATAATCACAAAATACTCAAGAGTTAGCTTAAAAAATAAGTATATCAATTGTTCTAGCGGGGGCCAAGACACTTTCCGGGCACACCCTCATAGTACCAAATGTTCAATATAAAGAGATAATAAGTAGTAAGAGTAGCATAGCTAGTGTCTCCGAACTTGAGGACTCACCAAAGCTTATCTTCAAAGCACCGAACTAGCCATAAGGAGGATGATCAAAAGATGCTTTGGTCCCTACATGGTAATATACTACATAAAGTATGCGTTAGTACGTTGGAATGTACTAAATATGTGGGATACAATGCAACAAGAATCATAAGCCATGTATAGTCAAGATGCATAATCATAGTCAATAGGGAGCATGATATCAGTATGGCATGCATGTCCAATGCTTTAAGTAAAACATGCTTGTATAGGACATATTACATGTATAGGAAGAGACCATCATCATAGAACAAGCCAAATGGTACTTGGAATCCAAGGCCTACCTCTCCCTTGGAAGGTGATTGAGGTATCTACCCCTCAATTGGTGGATGTGCATAGCACCCCCCCATCATAGTGGTTAATACATATACCCCTCAACTGGTAGATGGGCATAACACCCCCCATCATAGTAGTTGAGTCATAGCACCCCCTCAACAAGTTATGGTTAACTTTCAACATTATTGATACTTTTCATGAAATCAATATATACAAACATTTCTTTCATCATCATATAGTCACTTAACTCAAAGGCCATACAATAGATCATTAATAACTCAAGAATTCATAAACAGACATTTTATCAAACACTTGGCGGGTGTGTAATGCTAGTTCAAAATCATGCAATTGAAGAGTGAAATCATGTGAAAAAACTTAATGTAAATCAATCTACCAACACTTAGTAATACCCACATGCAAGATACATCAAAATCCATCATCAAATCTTATAATAGATCATAGATTCATAGCTCAAAACATGCTTAAATAGTCCACATTAAATGAAACCTCAACATAGTTTATAATCAAATTCATAGTAATAGATACCCATGGATAAATCAACTTGAAAACGTGCAATTTATAAAAGAAAGAAGGTTGGGCACCATGGGTGAAAGGACCCAATGGTTGAAACTCACTTACCTCAACTTTGGGGATTTTATTGATGAAGGTTTGAATGAGAACTTGAAGTCTGAATAAAGTTCTTAAGATCCGAAATTGAGCTTGGGACACTTGAATTTGGATGAAATATTTGGCTAACTATTAGAGAGGGTTTTGAGAGTGCCTTAATGATATAGAGTTGAAAATGATTAAGTATAGGTGTTTTTATGCTTAGGAGAGTATATGTCCAAGGCCACAAAGCCTTAGGCCGAAATAGTGAAACTGGCAACAAAATACACATCTCCACGATGGATTCGCGTCATGGAGGTGTCGCGGACCCTCACTGGAAATTGCAAACTTGGCGAAATTCATTTTTCTCTATGGGTCTTCTAAAATTTGGGTTATACTCATTTTTCACTCAATTTTGCCCCCTGATTCAGAATATGAAGTTGGATTTTCAATATCATGCACGAATTTTGAGATATATGAAAATTATGATTTTGAGCATTTTCGAGGTACATTTTCGGGCACTTTTAGGGGCATTTCAATCTCATCATCACATCATAACTTTATCATTATGACATAAGACATAGGCATAGTCTCCACAAGCATCAAACATAACAAGATCATGCATAGAGTTTATATGATATCCAATAATGCCTCTAAGTCATAGATAGGATGGGGGCGAAGACATGTTGTAAAACCCCACACCTTACATGTACTAGTTCTATGCAAATGGAACATAATGTGGCTTTGCCAATTTAGTGACCATTTTTAAAAGTGCTTGAGTTTTAGATTAGAGAACTATATGTACGTTATCGTTTAAGACGAGTGAGTGTATATAAGTTTCAAGCCAAATTGGGGAGGTAGAGGCCTTAAATGAAGTGAGAGAATTGAGGTATTTGTAGGACATAGGAAGCTACCAGGTGAGTCACCTACTTGCTTAGCTTAAACTTGCTAGCTAGATGGAGACGAGGACCGACACCGAATTTGTCCAAGTCCGATAATAAACAAAGTCCAGATTAAGGGTGTGACTTGAGCCCACAATTTAGCATAGTAAATGGACAATATTTATAATCCAAGAAGAATAGTAAAAGGGCCCAAGTACATCATGACTGACTTAATTATTTGGGCCCAAACTAAGTAAGGAGAAAGGGGAAAATGGGTAGCCAAGGCACATCAGTTTGCAACCTAATAAGGCCCAAGTGAAAGGGGCAAAATGGTACATTACTAACTTGATAAACTAAGGCCTAAAATGTAAAAGAAAGTCGGCCATAGAAATCCTTTAAGAGGGGTTACAAGCAGCACCTTTCAGTCATTCTTAGACTTGGAAAATTTCAGCTTTCACAAGTGTTATTTGTTATTCTTTCTTGACTTTGTAAAGCAGCCACAAGAATCTTTTAGGGTTCTTAAAGAGTCCCTCAACCTTGAAGGTAAAGGTAAGTAATTATAGTTGTGTATTTATTACGGTTTTTCATGAAAAGCAAGAGAACTAGACTGGTATTATTTGTGCTAAAATTTTGGACAACATTTGTTCCAAGAATGTTGTACACTTTTCTTGCTTATTTGGAAGCTTTTCTCTTCTTGGTTGGATTTTGATTATGAAGGGAGGTTTCTGTTCTTAATGAGTTTTAGCTCTGTAATGATGTAGAAAAGCTGCTGCACTATTTTTACAGTCCGCAAAAGTGAGTTCTTATATGATATCCCAATTAGGTTTTTAGTACGAACTTGTGGGCTGGTAGTTTAGAATTGTTGTTCCACGACCTCCATCTACTTTGGAACTATTTTTGGATTTTTTTAAGGCTGATTTTATTTGTGGGTATGTTATATATAGTTTGGTTGACGTTAAAACAGATTCGGGATTGTTAACTACGAACGTAGCAAGGAACCGTAAGCCTACTTATATGTTGTGTATAATTATTATGTGTTGTGCCTTGTGGACTGTTGTAAGACTGTTATGGCATTAAAACAGGCTGAACATGATATTTATATGAGAATATGTATTAGAAAGAATGATTAGAGGCGGAAAGGTTGAAAGAATACGCTCGGGTTTGTAATTATACGCTTGCTGTCCGTGTGTTGTTTTTTTTATGAGATTGGTCTGCCAAAATGTATCTATTGGATGCTAATGCTAGTTTTATCATATATTATATTGTAGATAAATATTTGGAGGAAGGGAAGGTTTTCTCGAGGTAATAGCGAGATCATACAATGAGGTATGTAAGGCTGCTCAATTTCGTATTACTTGTCATGAAATCTAGATTCTTCCTTGGTACATAAAGGCACTTACCAACTCTGACACAACTATTAACCATGTTTCCGCTCTTTCACATGTTCATATGCTCCCATACATAGTCACCTTCAAATCTGCGTACATACGTGGATACCAAGTGACATGGGTTCTTGTTGCTAAATAAAGTTCACAAGTTGTTTCATTTCATACGCATTTCATTATTTGTGTAACGTACTCTTTTCATTGCAGTATTGTCTTGTATGATTATGTCACATGCTACATCTATAGTCATACAACTCCAATATTATGACCACCAAAAGAATCATCTCTAAGGTAATTGAAAGATAAAGTAAAGCATATTGCTTATTGATGGGTGGTAACAAGAGGGGTGGAAGAATCACCTAGCCAAGGCCGATGCTATTACGGGGGGTAGCCTAGGAGTGAAAGGAAAACCCTAGTAGGGGTCAATCCCAATATACCACTGATCAACTGGTCATTTGTATTACATGTTGTGCCAGATTATACAGTAAAGGTAAAATAATAAAAAGAACATAAAGTACATGATCCCATAGTATAACTAAAGGTGGTCTCTTATCCTTACACCAGTGCATAGTTTCATTTGAGTTGTTACTTCATATATAGTATTTCCTGCCTTACATATTCATTACATTATCTCATACTGACGTCCCTTACGGGGGACTTGTATTTTATGTTGTAGGTACAGGTGCTAGTAGCTCTCCCTAATAGGAGTACATGATATCCAATTGCTGTTACCAAGCTCTAGGTTGCTTCAGAGCTTTGTGTGTCTAGATCTTATAATTTTTTATTGTATAGTTAGTTGAGACGAGGCTTGTCCCGATCCTTGTCAGATACTTTTCCTTATCTAGAGCCTTTGTAGACTATGTAAATTAAAGTGTGGTCATGTCTCGCACTTTGAACAATGTGTCCCCAACGGCCTAGGCATATGCATTTCCTTTTGGCTTGTATTACTGGTTACTTTCTTTAAAACTTGTTGAATATAGAAATCCTTTATAATATGTATAGAAAGTTCATGGATATAGGTTGGTTCTCCTGAGTCTTACTGGCAACGGGTGCCAGTCTGCCTAAATGGGACTTTGGGCGTGACAGAAGTGGTATCAGAGTGGGTTGTCCTAAGGAGTCTACAAACCCCTGTCTATGTAGAATCTTGTTTATTGATGTGTTATGCACCACATTTATAAGCAAGAGGCTACGTGGCATTTTAGAGATGTTACTTTCTTTTCATTCTTTAGATCGTGTCATAGAGCCAAGTGTAATAGGTGGATTATTTCTAACCTCTAAATTATTTTGTACAACAAGTATACCAGAAACCAGGGAAAAAAAAGGTAAAGGCAAGGAAGTAAAAGTGGTGGTTGGTATACCTAGATGGGTGAGACAACAAAATGAGGCTCAAGATAAATCTCTGTCACAGACATCTCCAACTCCTCCAGCTCCTGATGATCTAGGAAGTGGTGAAATTCCCCCCAGAACCACCTATCGGTGCTAACGTGCAGGATCTGAGAAATGCAGTCCAACTATTGACTCGTATAGTTGTTCGCCAAGGTCAAAGACAGGAAGGCCCAGCTATTGGTGTGGGTGGTGCGAATAGGGCAGCTAGCACGAGGATATATGACTTCCTTAATTTGGACCCTCCATCCTTCACCGGGTCAGATCATAATGAAAATCCCCAAGATTTTATTGATAAGATCCAATGCACATTTGATGTTATGCATATGAGTGGTACAAAATCTATTGAGCTAGCAGCATACAAATTGATGGGTGTGACTATATTGTGGTATGAAGCGTAGAAGCAACCCAAAGATATAGATGCCTGATCAATTCGATCAGGCACTCGGCATCTATTTTCATTGTTCAAATCTTTGACAACACGAAAAAGCCATTGTTTAACTCTTTGACAACATGAAAAAACCAAAAGCTCGGCCCTCCCTTACCTCCAACTACTTGGAAAAATTTAAAAGAGGCATTTCTTGACCATTTCCTGCCATTAGAAATCTGAGAGGCCCATGCAGATCAGTTCTTGAACCTCCACCAAGGGAATATGAGCGTGAGAAACCTTCAATTTAATTCCCTGGTCAGGTATGCTCCTAATGTAGTTGCTACTATGGCAGATAGAGTTCATCGATATGTGGATAGATTGGATAAGTATCTGGTTAGAGATTGTACCATTGCTTCCTTGAATAAAGACATGGATATAGTGAGGACGCAAGCTTTTGCATAGAAACTGGAGGATCAGAGGCAAAGGAGAAGGACACAAGAGTTAGAAAGGGCGCAATCCAGGAGGGCCAGGTCTATGGGGCAGTTTACACCACCCCAAGGTGATCTTAGGCCTCGGTTTTCTAATAGACCGTTTAGGCCCTCATCCTCCTACTCTGCAGCTAGTGCTCCACCATAAGTTCAGAGGTGTAGAAGTAATCAGTTTGGTCCAAGAAGTGAAGGACAAGGTGCACGGACAATAGGATATTCAGCAGGCTAGCAAATGACTCCTAGGAAGCCTTGTAAATAGTGTGGAAGAATTCATTCAAGTATATGTCATGTTGGGACAGACACTTGTTATTGGTGTGGTGCGCCAGGGCATATGATGAGAGATTGCCTGAGGAGGCGTATGGGTGATATAACACAATCTACTGGGTCAGCTGTTGCATCATCATCGTCAGTTCCTCCATTAGGTAGGGGTCAACAAGCACCTATGGGTCGTGGTAGAGGTGTAAGAGGGGGCAGCTAGCTCTATCGGAGTCCAGAATCACACTTATGCTCTAGGGAGTCGGCAAAATTCGGAAGCTTCACCCGATGTGGTCTGAGGTACATTATCCATCTTTTCACATATTGTATATGCATTAATTGACCCTGGTTCTACACTATCGTACATTACCCAACTAGTTGCTGGGAAGCTTAAGAGAATGCCCAAATTATTGAACGAACCATTTGAAGTGTCTACACCAACCGATGAATCTATTATGGCTAAAAAGGTTAATATGACTGTGTAGTAACTGTTTGTGACCATGACACATTGGCTGACCTTATTGAGCTAGAAATGGTGGAATTCGATGTTATAATGGGTATGAATTGGTTAGCTTCTTGCTATGCCACCGTGGATTACGGAACTAAGAGAGTGTGCTTCCACTTTCTAAATGAGGCAGTTCTTGAATGGGAAGGCAATATTGGGGCGCCAAAGGTTAATTTTATCTCTTATTTTAAGGCAAGAAAGATGATATTAGGTATATATGTCATTTAGTTAGAGTAAGGGATATGGAGGCAGAATCGCCAATTCTTCAATCAGTTCCAGTAGTGAATGAATTTGTTGATGTGTTTCCTTAAGATCTTCCAGATTTACCTCTAGAACGAGAATTAGATTTTGGTGTTGACTTACTTCCAGACACTTAACCTATTTCCATCCCTCCATATAGAATGGCCTCGGTAGAATTGCGTGAATTAAAAGAGCAGTTAAAAGACTTATTGGAGAAGAGTTTTATTAGACCTAGTGTGTCCCATTGATGTGCACCAATGTTATTTGGATGTAAAAAGGATGACACCTTGAGAATGTGTATCGACTATCGATAATTGAATAGGGTGACAATTAAGAAGAAATACCCCCTCCCCAGGACTGATGATTTATTAGATCACTTACAAGGTACCAAATGCTTTTCAAAAAATGATTTGAGATCAAGTTATCACTAATTGAGGGTGAAGGAGAAAGATATACCCAAGAAAGCTTTCAAGACACGCTATGGTCACTTTGAATTTCTTGTTATGTCATTTGGGCTAACGAATGCACCAACAGTTTTTATGGATCTGATGAATAGGGTATTCAAGCCATTATTGGATGTGCTTGTGATAGTATTTATAGATGATATTTTGGTATATTCAAGGTCAGACGACGACCATGCACATCACTTACGACAGGTGTTACAAGTTCTTCGTGATCGACAGTTGTATGCCGAGTTTTTCAAAAATGAATTTTGTCTAAGATCAGTGGAATTCTTGGGTCATATTGTGTATGATGAAGGAATAAAAATTGATTCACAAAAAATAGAGGCTATAAAAGATTGGCCAAGCCAACAACACCCACGGATGTTCGTAGCTTCCAAGAGCTGAAAAATAAGCTAACTTCTGCACCTATGCTAGTACCTCCAGAAGGCACCGAGGGGTATGCCGTGTATTTTGATGCTTCAGGAGTTGGTTCAGGGTTTGTACTGACACAACATGGTAGGATAATTGCTTATGCCTCTAGACAACTACGACAACATGAGAGAAACTATCCAACACATGATCTTGAGATAACAGCAGTTGTGTTTGCTCTGAAAATATGGTGCTACTATTTGTATGGGGTTTATGTTGACATATATACTGATCATAAGAGTTTGCAGTATATTTAGAAAGACCTAAATTTATGGCAACAAAGATGGATAGAGCGGATAAAGGATTATGACGTTGATATACTTTACCATCTAAGGAAAGCAAATCTGGTAGCCGATGCTCTGAGTCGTAAGACAATCATGAATATTAGTGACCAGACCATGAGAAACCTAGGAATGGCTAATGATCTATGACAACTAGCTAGTTGGGAGTTTGGCTTCTTGAAACCCCAAAGGAAGGGGTTGTTGTGCATAATGCTGCGAAATTTTCATTTGTAATGGAGGTTAAAGAAAACAATTCGAGGATCCTATTTTATGACGGCTTAAAGACAAGGTGAGTCAGGGTACGATAAAGAGCTATGACCTTACACCAAATGGAGTACTTTTATTGCCAAAATAGATTATGTGTGCCTGATATTAATGGACTAAGAAAGAGGATAATGGAAGAAGCCCATCATTCCCAATATTCCATCCATCCAGGATCAACTATGATGTATCATGACCTGAAGGGAATGTTTTGGTGGGGGCATGAAAAAAGACCTTGCAGAATTTGTGGCTCAATGTCCAAATTAACAACAAGTCAAAGCACCAAAACCAGGAGGTTATATGTAATGTATAGAACTTCCAATAGAGAAGTGGGATATGATTAGTATGGATTTTATTACTGGGTTGTCTCGCTCATTTCAGAAGTTTGACTCCATATGGGTAATCATTCATAGACTTACAAAGTGAGCACACTTGTTGCCAATTAAGAGTGATAATACAGCTGAAGAGTCTACTAGCTATACCTTTAAGAGATCGTCAGGCTACATGGAGTCCCAATCTCCATTATATCTGATCGAGGAGCTTAATTCCCTGCAAAGTTTTGGAAGTCTTTCCAAAGGAGTTTAGGGACAAAAGTGAATTTGAGTACAACTTTCCACCCTCAGACAGACGGTCAAGCAAAACGAACTATTCAAACACTTGAAGATATGTTGTGAGCTTGTGCATTGGACTTTAAAGGTAATTGGGTGGATCATTTGCCACTTATTGAATTTACCAATAATAATAGCTACCACTCAAGTATCAAGAATGCACCTTATGAAGCTTTGTATGGAAGGAAATGTAGGTCGCCAATTGGATGGTTTGAAGTGGATGAAACCATCTTGCTTAGGCTAGATCTAGTACAACAAGCCATGGAAAAAGTTAGGGTAATACAACAATGGATAGAAATAGCCCAAATTCATCACAAATCATATGCAGATGCTAGAAGGAGAGGACTGGAACTTTCAGTAGGGGATTGGGTTCTTAATGGTATCTCCAGTGAAAGAGGTTATGAGATTTGGTAAGAAAGGAAACCTGAGCCCATGTTACATAGGGCAATATAAAATTATTAAGTTTAGGCAAGTTGCATATGAATTGGAGCTACCCCAAAAGCTTTCAATGGTTCATCCAAGTTTTCATGTCTCAATGCTTCAAAAATGCATAGGTGACCCATCTCGTATCACTCCTATTGAAGATGTGCAGGTTACAG
>JAPFFP010000089.1:1743442-1759823 GCA_026153255.1 Solanum medicagineum
TACCCCAGCAAAGTGTGGTCTACTTGTCAAGGTAAACCAAACATGATAACATGAACTAGATGGATCCACTATTATAACAAGGGTAATAATCATAATCCTATGGTGGCACATAGTTTCGAGATTAAAGACTTTATATAAGGACCCCTTGTGTCGAGCCCCCATCTTAAGCCTTAATCGGTGCTAAGTCAAATTCCATGGAATACTTGAAATAATCATACTTTAATAATATCATGAGTAACTTGTAAGAGACATGATAACTTGACATGAGTAGCCCATAAACATGCTTGACCTCTACTAGTGAGCCTAACTTGAACGTGAGAGTAGATTATAATCATACATGAACCCTTGTTTTAACATGAATGACTCTCAAGAGGTAAAAATCTTGAAATATGGTTCAACTTGATACTTGTAAAATCATAGATACTTTTCATAAATTCGATACATGCTTGAAAGCCCTTAATCTTCATGAAATCACTTGACTTTTAAATCATGTAATAGATCATCAACACTTGGGAATTCTTATCATGTAATTTTATCAAACACATAGTGGGTTCATGATACTTGACCAAAATCATGCAATTCAACAGTAAAACAAGATGAGTAAACTCAATGCAAATCAACCCACCAATAATGTAGTAAAACCCTCATGTAAGGGACCTTGAATTCCATCACAAAAGCTCCTAATAGTTCATAGTTTCATAGCTCAAATCATGCATAGTCCCAATAGACAAAACCAATTCATGGAATAAGCTTGAAATAGATATTCATGCATAGCAATCAATACTTAATAAAACCCCAACATAATTTATGTTCATAATTCATAATAAGAGACACCTATAGGTAATATAACTTGAAATCACGCAATATTCATAAAAAGAGAAGGTTGGGCTCCATGGGTGAAAGGACCCATGGATGAGAAGACCCACATACCTTAAACCTTGTATCCCTTGAGATGAACTTGAAGGAGACTTGAAGCTTGAGATGGCTTCTTGAGTTCCAAAATTTAGCTTGAAATCCTTGAACTTGAATGAGAGATTTGATAGAGTCTTGAAGAGGTTTTAGAGAGGGATTTTTGTGAGTTATAGAGTTGAAAAATGGCTAAGTACGGAAGATTTCACGTTTAAATGGGCATGGGGCTATAACCCCAATTCCCTTGAACGAAATAAGAAAATCAAGGAAAATATTACATTGGTCCGCGCCCCAGGCTGGATGCGGACTAGACACGAAGTTCAAACAACACTAGTTCGTGCCCAGGCGCATTGTGGCCTGGGTGCGGATAGACACTAGAAATAGAAAATTAGTCAAAGTTATTTTTTGCTTCAAGTCTTTTAAAATCCAGGTTATACCCATTTTCCTTTCAATTTTGCCCCCCTGATCGAGAATATGAAGTCGGATTTTCAAAATCACGCATGAATTTTGAGATATATGGAAATTATGATTATGGGGCTTTCTGAAGCACATGAGGGGTATTTCAATATCTCCTCCTTGGGAACATTCGTCTCCTAATGTCAAAGAAACATGCGTAAGATAAGTAATTATGAATATTTCTGCCCAACATGAATGCAACAAATGCAGTTAAACATCATTTTTAAAAAGTCTTAACATGAATGTCAAAAATCACCATAAACTTGTTACTGTAAACATAAATGTATGCAAAATGACATGAGGGATGAATCTTAAGACTTGAAATCATAGATGAGACTTAAGTTATTACCTTCGGCTTGAATAGAGTTGAAGAGATATGGGTATCACTTTTTCATGTCCGCCTTGGCTTCCCATGTGGCACTTTCAACTTATTGATTCCTCAAAAGGACCTTGACGGATGCTACATCTTTATTTCTCAACCTCTTCACTTGTCTGTCCAATATCTCCACTAGAACCTCCTCATAGGTCAAATTATCTTCCATAACACCCACAACCTCTAAGGGCACTATAGCACTTGGGTCAGCTATATACTTCCTCAACATAGACATATGGAAGACCGAATGAACCATATTTGTCTCCATAGGCAACTCCAACTCATATGCAACCTTACCAAACCTCATCAAAATTCTATATGGCCCCACAAACCTTGGGCTCAATTTTCCTTTCTTGCCAAACCGAACCACACCCTTTATGGGTGATACTTCCAAGTAAACCTAATCACTAACCTTAAACTCGAGATCTCTTCTTCTCACACTGGAGTTGGACTTTTGTCTACTTCGGGCCGTCTTCAACCTCTCCCTTATCAACCACCTTTTCCAACGCTTCCAAAATGAAATCTAGACCTAGCAATGCCATCTCCTCCACATCAAACCACCTAACTGAAAATCTACAACTCCTACCATATAAAGCTTCAAAGGGAGCCATGCCGATGCTAGAGTGGTAGCTATTGTTGTAAGCAAACTCAATAAGTGTAAAATGTTCATCCCAACTACCCTTAAACTCCAAAACACAAGCTCTAAGCATATCCTCAAGAGTTTAGATAGTCCTCTTGGCTTGGCTATCCATTTGAGGATGAAAAGCCGTGCTAAGATTGACCTTGCTACCAAGACCCCTTTAGAAGGATCTCCAAAAATGAGAAGTTAATTGAATACCACGATTCGAAATGATAGACAAGGGTACCCCATGCAATCTAACCAAGTCATGAATATACGACTTCGCATAATCTTCGACACCATAAGTTGTTTTGACCTGTAGAAAGTGAGCCAACTTTGCCATCCTATCAACAATAACCCAAATAGAATCAAAGTGATTCCTAGTCTTAGGCAACCCAACAACAAATTCCATGTTGGTCTCTTCCCACTTCCACGTAGGAATTTCTATGTCTTGGGCTAGGCCACCAGGCCTTTGATGTTTGGCTTTCACTTGTTGACAATTGTGACAACCGTATAAAAACTTGGTAATATCCCTCTTCATACCACTCCACCAATACGCTTCTTTGTGAACCGGAGTGAATAGAATAAGATGGATTATGGGCCTCCTTCAAAATCAACTCCATCAAGTTGTCAACATTAGGCAAACATAACCTACCATTGTACCTAAGGGCATCATCTCCCCCTTGGGAGAAAACCTCCACTTTACCATCCTTCACCAAGGCCTTCAACTCTAGCAAGGCGGGATCAAGGTCTTATTTTGACTTGACTTCCTCAATTAAAGAAGATTTAGAACCATCTATAACCACTGCACCACCATTTTCCACTTCATTCAATCTAACCCCCGATCTAGCCAACCTGTCAACTTCTCTAGCCACCTCTTTGTCACCAACATCAATGTGGCTAGGCTGCCCGTGGACACTCGACTTAGAGCATTGGCCACAACATTAGCTTTGTCGGATGATAATGTACACTCATGTCATAATCTTTAAGGAGCTCTAACCACCTTTTTTGTCTCAAGTTAAGATCTTTTTCTGTGAACACATCTTGGAGTCTCTTGTGGTCGGTAAACACATAACTTAAACCCCATACAAGTAGTAATGCCAAATTTTCAAAGCAAACACCATGACTGCCAATTCAAGATCATGCATGCGATAATTCTGCTCATGCACCTTAAGTTGCCTAGAGGCATATGCTATTACCTTACCATTTTGTATCAAAACACACCCCAAACCAATTCTTAAGGCATCATAATAAACCACAAACCCTTCTAACCCTTCTGGTAGAGCCAAGATAAGAGCGGAGATAAACATATCTTTCAAAGTTTGAAAACTCTTTTCACATTCATCGGTCCTAAAAATTTTTACCTTCTTTTGGGTTAACTTTATCATAGGGGAAACAATAGAAGAGAAACCACTCACAAACCTCCGATAGTAACCCGATAAACCCAAGAAACCCCTAATATCCATCGGAGTCAAGGGTTTAGGCCAATTTCTTATCACCTCCGTCTTCTTAGATACTACCTTAATGCCATCACCCGACTCCATCTTGAGGAGCTTGAGGAGCGGGAGGGGCTAGTTGCTCCTCGGGAGTATGGACACTCCTTAGTCTTCCTCTTGGTATCGGCATGATCTAGAAGAACAAAGAGCATTTTTTAGGGGAAAAGCCTTATATTTACATCTAAAGCACAATATAGACCATGAAGAAATGAAACATTTCCTAAACGCCTCATAGCCTCCCATTCATAGTCGTGGAGTGCTTCACAACCATGAATAAGACTCTAATCGACGCAGTGTATTGGATTTCCAAGAACTATTAACCACCTAGTGCTATGATACCAAGTTTTTCATGACTCAAGCCTAGTGCCTAGACGTGACACGGCGAATGGGGAACCCGAAGGGACCCCCAAACAGGCCTCTTAGCATATCATTCACACATCCTTGGTCGTGGAAGCAAAATAAACATCAACAAGTGATATAATTAAAAAGGAAAGCGGGACTAAGGGGAAGTCTTTGATAATCATAAAAGCATAAAGGAGTCAAACTCATAGCATATACGAAACATAGTATCAAATGACACCTCTAACTTAGAATGGAGCAGCAGCCAAGACACTTCCCAGGCTCTCCCTCATGATAACAAGTGCTTAACATAAACAAATCTCAACATAGCAAGAGTAACTTAGATATTGTCCTCAGAGTTGAGGAATCACCAAATTCTATCTCCAAAGTACCGAACTAGCCACGTGAAGGAGAGTGATCAAAAGGAGCTCCAGTGCCTACACGGTAATATCATATAGGCATAGAGTATGTGTTAGTACGTTTGGATGTACTAAGTATGCAGAGTGCAATGCAGCAAAGACATAAGACAATAGATTCAAAATGCATAATCATAATCAATGGATATATAATCTCAATATGGTATGCATGATCAATGCTTGTAATAAAACATGCTTGTAAATTATTCAACTTGCATAATATATCCTGCATGTGTGGGAACAGACCTCAACCGACATAAACCAAGCAACTACAACTTGGACTCCGAGGCCTGACACCCCCTTGGTTCAGGTGACCGGACATGACACCCCCCGACGAAGTGTGGTCTACTTGCCAAGGTAAACCAAACATGATAATATGAACTAGATGGGTCCACTGGTATAGCAAGGGTAATAATCATAATCCTATGGTAGACATAGTTTAGAGACTAAAGACTTTATATAAGGACCCCTTGTGTCGAACCCCCATCTTAAGCCTCAATCGGTGCTAAGCCAAATCTCGGAATACTTGATATAATCATACTTTAATAATATCATGAGTAACTTGTAAGAGGCATGATAACTTGACATGAGTAGCTCATAAACATGCTTGACCTCTACTAGTGAGCCTAACATGAACATGAGAGTAGATTATAATCATACATGAACCCTTACTTTAACATGAATGGATCACAAGAAGTAAAAATCTTGAAATAGGGCTCAACTTGATACTTGTAAAATCATAGGTACTTTTCATGAATTCGATACATGCTTGAAAGCCCTTAATCATGATGAAATCACTTGACTTGTGAATCATGTAATAGATCATCAACACTTGAGAATTCTTGTCATGTAATTTTATCAAACACATGGTGGTTGCATGATACTTACCAAAATCATGCAATTCAAGAGTAAAACAAGATGAGCAAATAAATGCACCAATAATGTAGTAAAACCCTAATGTAGGGTATCTTGAAATCCATCACAAAAGCTCATAATAGTTCATAGTTTCATAGCTCAAATCATACATAGTCTCAATAGACAAAACTAGTTCATCGAATAAGCTTGAAAATAGAAATTCATGCATAGTCAATCAATATTTAATAAAACACCAACATAATTTATATTCATAATTCATAATAAGAGATACCCATAGGCAATACAACTTGAAATCATGCAATTTTCACAAAAAGAGAAGGTTGGGCTTCATGGGTGAAAGGATCCATGGATGAAGACCCACATACCTTAAACCTTGAATCCCTTGAGATGAACTTGAAGGAGGCTTGAAGCTTGAGATGGGTTCTTAAGTTCCAAAATTTAGTTTGAAATCCTTGAATTTGAATGAGAGATTTGATAGTCTTGAAGACGTTTTAGAGAGCGTTTTGTGAGTTATAAAATTGAAAAATGCCTGAATATGGAAGATTTCATGTTTAAATGGGCATGGGGCTATGACATCAATGCCCTTGTATGAAATAAGAAAACCAAGGAGAATATTACACTGGTCTGTACCCCGGCGCCATGTGGACCAGATGCAAAGTTCAGATAACACCAGTCCACGCCCCAGGCGCGTCGCAGCCTGGGTGAGGATAGACACTGGAAATAAAAAATTAGTGAAAATTATTTTTGCTATGGGTCGTCTAAAATCCGGGTAATACCCATTCCTCACTCAATTTTGCTTCCCTGATCGAGAATATGAAGTTGGATTTTTGAAATCACACATGGATTTTGAGTTATATGGAAATTAAGATTATGGAGCATTCCGAAGCACATGAGGGGTGTTTCAATAATTGTCAAACGATGCACCTAACGATCGAGCAATCAGTGTCAATAAGTCTCAAAGAGCCTGCAGTCATTATGCAAATGCTCAAACTAATAAAATATTTGTAGAACCACAAAAATGACCTGGAGGGTCATTGCAACATTCAACATTAATATAACTTTCATCTGCGAAAGTAAGAATGAGGACGTATCTGAAGACTCCATGCCGAACCATATAGAGGTCCCAACTCTAAACTCACAGTAGACAGCTAATACATTAGTCATACGTACGCTCAAAATCAAACAACAGTTCTAGTAATCTCAACTGATTAGAGGCACAACAAATCATCAGCACGTAACAAAAAATCAGTATAGCAATACAAGGGGACACTCAATTTGATCAAACATTCATCCCCTCAGCTCAATCAGCTAGAAAGTAACTGAAACTTAACAGGCTAGATATACTTACCCTCAATGCACCAGTAGGCATCCAAATAACCACAATCACCCATAACTATAGTCATATTCCCCTTATACAAACTTTACCTTGTTTCCTATTTCCTTATCCAAGCAACCCCTTAACCTCAAATGGCTTCCCGATTCTATAGGCTCAGACCAGCTAACTGAAGTGACCTCGACAACCATATAATATAAATACACCATCAAGGTAATATTAAAACCGAGTCCATATGATAGTATCGCTGGACTTGCATATTACAATCCTGAGGAATCACCATACTAAAACCCCCATTAATAAAGGAGACCTTCCACTACCTTGATACCTGATCAAGGATAAAAGAAGCTCAGAACCCATACTCAAGTAGGCGATGAGCTAAGCAATGTAGCTAGGGTGTGCAAAAATCGAACCACCCAATAAACCTAACCGATAAAAACGTTATTAGTTTATTATTATTGGTTATTATGTTATCGATTTTTTAATGGTTTAAGAAAAAGATAATTGGGTTATTGGTTGGATATTGATTTTTACTATTGGGTATTGGGTAAGCCGATAACCCAATAAGATTATAATAATTTACTATTTTATCCCTTTGTAAATATTAAATATTAGTAGTTTAATAGTAATAGGATACTATAGCGATACTGTACATATTTTAATCTTTATAGTACTTAAGTGATTAGTTATCCACTTTAGTATTTTAGTTTGTAATTAACTAATTATAGCTTTTGTAAATTAGTAAACATAGTCTTTATACTTTATCTCCTTTTTATTAATGTAAATTCTAATTGTTATTCTTATCAAGTACCGAAAACTGAAATGTTAAAGACTTAAAATTGATAAATCGAAAATTGAAAAATATTATCTTATTGATTTCTTGTTGGTTTAACATATTTAAAAACCGAAACCAATCAATCAAATCAATAATGTATAGAACTGAACTGAACCGACTGATGCACACTCCTAAATGCAGCAAACAAAGTAAAACCATAACTCAAATACAAGGCAACCCAGCAAGATGATCAACATCTCCACTGGAAAGCTTAACCATGAATCTGGCCAACACAATCCAAGCCAGTTAACAATTATAACAAGTCCCTAGGGCGGAGTGGCCGGCAGCTTAGCCAATAACGCAATAACATCCCATCCAACACTAGACAACCCAACTAAGCCCCTGAGCATAATATTTATCTCACAATCCAGTCACCATGGAATCAGGAGAACTGCATATTAACAGAATCATCACAACAGGATCATAACCATAGAGGTACAAGGTGTAGCCAGGGGTATAACTAACAACCAGCCCCTCAAATACAAAGTAACTCTCGTATCAAACTACCCGCTCTAGTAGTCAAGCAGCAAAAGGATCATATATATAAATCACTGGGTTTTGGCTTATGTTTATCCCCTAGCTGGGTACTGTTATAAGTGATAGTTACCCAGAATTCCACCAGGTATAACATACTTATCTGCATCAGGAAGCCCAATGGTCAGACCAACAGTCAAGTATTTAGTATGGATACACGGAGAGCATCAATGCTTATTATTACCTCAATCACAACCTCTCATGCCTGTATACTCTTTATCAAAAGTATTACAACCTACACAACCTTTAAACAACAACCAACATACAAGTATCGGTGTTACAAAGTCTCAACCTCAACAATATATCCTATTGTTCCATACACAGTCACCGCCAGACCATTAACTAATTACAAAGCCTATTTCTAGGGCTCCCACAATCTCAATGCCTGTAGGCTTCCCACCCGGCTTTGAAAACTTGAGGATATCCACTCTCTCCTCAATAGGCTTTGGGATGCTCCCTATCTGTGACTGGCGATGCAACACTTCCCCCACTCGGAATTTGACCTCTCTACGTCATCCATGCAAAGGAATGAGCGAGGCCAAATTCTTTGAAATTGAAGAACCATTGACAAGATGCACAACCATAATCAATAACATAGGAAAGTTCCTAAACACCCCGTAGCCACGTGGAGATAAGCCACAGACATCTTCGCATCTATCCATAGGACTCTACTGGACAATAGCTCTATACAGCTGAGACCAGCGAACCTTAAGCTTTGAAACCACCTTGTCATGACCTAACCTCTCAGTTCATGATGGTGCCTATTAGATCCCGCCTACAGGCAAGCCAACCCAATGTCCACAGCTATTGTCCTTTATCGATAGTGATAAAGATCCCAAGAACATATAAATACAATAGAAACAACCTAGCCAGCACCTAGAAGTCACCTGTACAGAGCTTGTCAAGGCCCAAAATGGCTCCCAAGTGGGAGAACCAATGGTACAAATCCCAACTTATATTAGCAGTTCAACTTATGAAATACGATGATAATATAGAAGCTCAAATTTATAAAATAAAAATAACCAAATCACTCAGTCTATTACACAGTGTTTTTCCAAAACCTAAAAGTCATCACATCAAGGTCCAATAATCTCAAATACTAAGTCAAAGAGTAGGAACACCAAGATAGATAAATAAAATAATTTATGTCCGAGAACTAAGGACATCGTGTTATAAGTAATAGAACCCAACATGAGGTAGAAGGTTAGCTCACCCTGAGATCTGATATACCAATGACCGGCTAGAGCTGATGGCGAGTCGAAATCAATGAAACACTCACTGCACTCCACAAAAATAAAACAAAGAAAAAAAATATAAGTAGGAGTCAGTATGAGCCACATGTACTGAGTAGGTATCATCGGCCTACTCCAAATACAAATTAATATGCATAAGTAATATGAGGAAATCAACTATAACACTTACAGGTGGCAAGCAACAAGTAATAAGTACAAGTGACTACATCATAAACAAGTATGTAATCAGAAAACAATGCCAAGAACAATCGTGAGGACTCAGGCCTCCACACCACACTTCTTTTGGGAGATAGGTTATTTGAGATTGAGTATATTAAATTACTTCAATATGTTTCATATTATTATTCCAGAACGTGACACCCAATCTAATATAATCGTGTCAGAACGTGACACCCAATCTAAAAGTACCGTGTCGGAATGTGACACCCGATCCAAATATACCGTGTCAGAACATGACACCCGATCCAAATATACCTTGTTGGAATGTGACACTCGATCCAATTATATCATGTCAGAACGTGATATCTGATCCAATTATATCAGGTTGGAATGTGACACCGATCCAATTATATCGTGTCGGAACGTGACACCTAATCCAATTATATATAGTTCATCATTCTTTATCATTAATTTTCACTTTATTAACAATATTTTGCAAAACCTTCTTTATTCAAGGCATCACTAGTTAAAGATTATAGATTTCATGGCCTTGGGATTTCAGATCAATTAGAACTATTTATCAATCATGTAAACCACAATGATTAAATGCATAAAAAACTTCATAACATCACTCAATAAATATCAATCACTATTAAGAGGCTCTCTAACACATAGAATAAACTATAACCTACCTCAAGCCGAATAATCAAAGCCAAGCTAGTTCACCACTGCATTTTCCTTCCTCAAGGCCTCAGAACCTTTTAAATCTATCAAATATGTAGTATTCATAAGTAAATGAGTCCATGGACACCCATATTAGTGCGTAGACTAAAAAGTCACTAAATTACACAATCAAGTTCCTAAATTTCAATTCTTTAAAACCTCTAAATAACATAACTTTACTGGAGTTCAGATAATATAATATACATGGCATTTAATTACCTATCTCAATATATTAAATCTAATTTATAATGTGATAATCAATAAACCAAAAAGCAGTGCCCAATCTGCAGTTTCCAACGACGAATTGACGCCTCAATCTATATGTTTAATTTACATAGATACAATTAGCAGTCAAACTTTATGATAGGTAGAAGCAAAATTGTGGCAATGATTAGACATATTTATGTCTCTCATTCAAAATGTTGCAGCACCATTCAACTTTGTGGGTTTATATTTTCTTTTTCATCCTAATTCAATTAACATCTTCTAAAAATAATTTTCACTATTCAATATAGAATGTTATTCACTATTTTTACCTGAATTGTTGCTTTCTTTTTTGTCGAGCTCCTCTTCTTCTTGTTTTTGGTTTCTGCGTCTCTTTGCCCTTCTATTAATATATGTATATATATATATATATGAAACTGATCACGTACTTACATGGGGAAACCAGGATTATTGGGAAGAAGAGCAAGTCAATCAGATGATTGCTAATGAGCAATTGCAATTTGTGTCATAGAAAATTTTCCTATGGATGGCCAGATATACAAGAGTAGATTAATACCACAACAATGTTAATTGAAAGGTGATATTAATAATGGTTACTGAGTAATGGGTATATTCTTATGAGGGCATCATGTATGGAGGACTATGTACATCTTCTATCCAAGCCAATATTCTATGTATCCCATAAGAATTGGAACTACCCTATGAGAACATTGAAGGGGGAACCTCTATTTGATCCGGAAGCGGAAACGACAATTGCAGTGGCATGGATCTCTTTTCCTGCTCTTCCACCAAATTATTTTGACAGAGAAATGATTTTCTCAGTAGTGGCTGCAGTTGAAAAACTGTTACAAGTTGATATGGCTACAACTAATAAAACCAGGCCCAGTTGTGCTAGGGTCAAGGTCGAGCTGGATGTGTTGTGTGAGTTACCAAAGAGGATTAATGTGGGTATTAAGAAGAAGAGTGGCGATATTTCGGTAAAGTGGATTCAAATTAAATATGATTATTTGCCAATATATTGTCGCACTTGCAAACTTTAGGTCATAATGAAGAGGATTGTTATGTTCTTCACCCTGGAACTTTTTGAAGGGGATAAGAAGGAGTCTAAGAAGGAGGGGAAAAAGGAGGACTCTAGCATGGATAAGGAGGTAGATTAAACAAAGGTAAAAGATGATGAGAAGAACCAAAAGAAGGGGGAGGTACCTCAGGAGCCTAAATTAGGGAATGAGGGCAATAGAGGAAGAGAGACACATAAAGGTGGGGTAATCACAAGATAGGACCCTAAGACTCAGACAGGAAAAGTGAATACATCTAACAAATTTCATGTACTAGGGGATGGGCAAGAGAAGGCTAAGGTTGATGAATCAAATAAAGACATTGAAGAGGAAAAGAGGGTGAAGGAGTCAGAAACTCAACAAGAACATCTTCACAACAAAAGTACTAAAAAGTGGGTAGAAGAGATATTTGGGAAGGACAGCCAGAACACAGGTAATGACCAATAGAAGAAAGGAAATCACATAAAGGACTAAGGAAGGGAGAAGGGGATCAGTCCTTCTAAAACACAATAGGGGCTAAATAAGGAAGGAGCAAAGATCCCCCAATCAGTAATAGGTGGCCAACAAGGTAACCAACAACATCAAGATATAGATTGAGATAATCTATCCACTGTAAGGAAACAAGTCAGTAAAGAAGGAGAAACACAGAGACAGAAAAAGGGGTCGGGGAAGTCAATTCTCAGAACACAATAACACAAATAGGCATACAAGACAATGATAAGGTGCAGCAAGATGAGGAGCATAATAGTAGCAGTGAGTTCATGCCATATCAGGAAAGAGAAGGAATAGGGGTTGATACAGAACAAAGGGAGGAAGATATACAAGCAAATAACAATGCAATATCTAGAAGTGGTTGCCTCTTACCTAGAAGTGTCACTGGACTAAAGAAGGGGCCAAGAAGAGGAAGACCACCAGTTACAAAGAGTTTAGACAAGGAGCAGCTCATCCAAACTAGCTGGTAGTAAATAATGTTACACAATATATTATTTTAGAACATTGGATAAGTATAATCTCAGAATGCTTTTAAAAAAGTAATTGATCTGAAAAGAAGACATCATTACTCATATATAGCCCTTTTTGAACCTTTCAAAGGGCCTCAAGATATAGAGTAGTATAGAAGAAGAATAAGGATGGAGAATGCTAGAGTGAATTGTTCTAGAAAAATTTGGCTTTTCTAGGATAAGGACTGGGAAGGGGAAACCATATCCGATACCATCCAACAAATTATAATTAAATTCACACATCAATATACCCAACAACAAGCACTAATCACAACAATCTATGCTAGATGTAGTGCTATTGAAAGGTTATAGCTGTGTGAAGACATGGAAGGTATAGTAGAGGGTACAATCATTCCATGGATTGTAAGGGGTGATTTTAATGTCATTTTGAATGATGAGGAAAAGTTAGGGGGCCTACTAGTTACACAGGTAGAGACAACTGACTTAGCACAATGCATTAGCAATTGTGCTTCGACAGAACTCCCCTTTTCAGGGAGTATGTACACTTAGTGGAATGGTAAGATAGGGGAATATTGTATATTCAGAAGACTAGATAGGGTTCTGGGGAATGAAGGATTTTGGCAAGATTGTAATCAAAGTGAAGTGGAGCGCTTGATAAGTGATGGATCAGATTATGCCCCACTTCATGTTGCCTACAAAAAAGGATGAGCTCCAGTTAAGAAACCATTCAGATTTCTTAACTCCTGGACATCACATCAGGTATTTGAGGTGGAAGTGAAGAAAACATGGGAAATTCTTGTGGAGGGATCAACATTCAAAGTTTTGCATGATAAGTTAAAAACATGTAAAGAGAGCTTTGAGTATATGGAGCAAAGCTGCATATGGGGATTTTTCAAGAAGATTGCTACTTTGGAACATGTGGTTAAAACAAAAGAGGTTCATCTAGAACTAAATCCATCAAAAAGAAATAGAATAGAACTTAGAAAATGGATTGCAGAAATGAGGAGATTTCAGAAAATTGAGGAAGATTACTAGAAGTAGAAGGAAGGAATGAAGTGGTTCAATGATGGAGACAAGAACTCTAATTCTTTCATACTTATGTGAAAGGCAGGAGGAAAAGGCTACTGATACACAAGATTAAGGATAATCAATGGAGAAGCCTAGAGACTGAGCAGGAGATAGGGAGTGAAGTTGTTAAAATATTCCAACAACAGTTCTAGGAAACTAAAGAGTCTCAGGATTTTGGGGAGCTGAATTATATCCCCAAGTTGCTGATTGAGTTAGACAGAGAGGAAATGGAAAAGTGTCTTGATGAGGGAGAAATCAAACAGGCCATTTTTGAGCTAAATAAGGAAAGTGTTGCTGGTCCAGATGGCCTCTCAGGGGAATTTTACCAGAGTTGCTAGGGGATAGTTAAAGGGGAAGTGACACAAGCTGTTCAGGCCTTCTTTATGGTGTAGAGTTACTAGGCATTTCACTCATACTACCTTGGCACTTATAACTAAAAACGAAGTAGTAAAAAATTTTAATGATCCTAGACCAATCAGCCCGAGTACATCCATGAACAAGATTATTTCTAAAGTTATCCAAGGGAGAATAGAGAAGGTTTTGCAGAAGATTGTATCTCCCAACCAATCAGGGTTTGTAAAAAGAAGAGCATATTCAAAAATGTTTTACTAGCACAGGAGATTGTAAGGTATATCAATAAAAGAGACAAACATGTTAATGTGGTGGTGAAATTAGACAGGGACAAAGTATATGATAGGGTATCTTGGATTTTCCTAACCAAGGTAATGAGAAGGTTTGGTTTGGGGAAAGAATGATTCACATGGTATTAATGGGAAAACTCATGGTTTCTTCCCCTCTTCTAGGGGAGTCAAGCAAGGGGATTCACTATCTCCAAGACTCTTATAATTACTGCTAAGGTCCTGTCTAGATCTCTGAACCAACTCCATGAGTAAGGGAATTTTCTAGGTTTTGGATTACCCAAATGGAGTGACAAGATTAACCATCTTCCATACACAAATGACAAAATCTTTTTTTATTTAGCTAACAAGAAACTAGTTAATGTGATGATGAAAGTTATAAGGAATTATGAAAAAGTCTCTGGGCAGTTGATAACTCTGTCTAAAAGCTTTTCTATTTACATGAAAAGGTTCCAATTCCTATGGGACAGAGGTTGAGAAGGTGGATAGACATAAGGCAGGGGTCTTTCCCATTTACCTACCTATTTTGTCCCATTTTTTATGGGAGAAAGAGGAAAGAGTATTTTGAAGGAGTGGTTAAAAAGGTAACTTCTTAGATATTTAATTAGAGAAGTAAGCTGCTATCCTTAGAAGGTAAGTACATTTTGATCATGCATGTACTATAATCTATCCCTATATACCAAATCTCAGTTATGAACCCCCCGAAGGAGTGGTGGATATAATAGAGAAAAGAAAGGAGAACATTGGGTAGCTTGGGACACCTTATGCTGCAGTTTGGAGGAAGGGGGTATAGGTCTCAAACCTCTACATCGTATGGTAGATGCTTTGTTTGCAAAATTATGGTGGAAATTTTAGAAATTCTAATTCATTATGGAGTTCTTTTATGTGGAAGTGTAAACAATTGCATCCAGTGATAGTTAATGGAATAGGAGCTTCACATGTGTGGAGGAAAACGGTTAAGATAAGAAAGGAGATTGAACACAACATTTGCTGGCAAGTGAAATCAGAGAAGGTCAGTTTCTGGTTTGACAATTGGGTTAAAATGGGAGTTCTACATTATATAGAAACAGTTAACAACTCAGAGGAGGAGATAGAGGTGAAGGAATTTGTCATGAATGTAGAATGGAATAGAAATAAACTCCTAACATACTTGTCAGATGAGGACATTATGGACCATATTTGTGAGGGAATAAAACCCCCTCTAACAGAAGATGTTCCAGCTAAGTCATGGTGGATAGGAGATACCACAGGCAACTTCACTGTTAAATCAGTTTGGCACTTGGTTAGAACATAAAACAATAAGAAAAAGGTATATAAACAACTTTGGGTCAAGGGATTGCCATTCAAAGTCAACTTCTTTCTATGGAAAGTGTAGAAAGGCAGAATCTCCACAGATAATAATCTGGCAAGAATGTGCATAAGCTCGGTCTCAAAATGCTACTGCTGTGAGGGGGTACACGGGAGACAATGAGACATTTATTTTTCACAAAACACCTACATCCAAGAAGATTTGGGAATATTTTTCCAAATATGCTGAAATCAAAATGGAAGGATTACAATTACATTCAATAATCAAGGAATGGTGGGGTGGAGTTGAAACTCCCAGGCTTCAACAGGTTTATAATGCTGTTCCTACATTAATGTGCTGGGAATTACGGAGAAGAAGGAACAACAGGAGGCATGGTGGGGATATATCAATCTATACAATGATACATCATATCTAGGTAAGTATCCACTACCTTACTAGGATATTATTTCCTAAAATAAGGGTCTGGGATTGCTGCTGGGAGGAACTGATTAGAATATTTGGGGAATATAGACCCAAACTACACCATTATATTGTGAAATGGGAACTGCCACCAGTGGGGCATCAAAAGTGCAATACTGATGGCATAAGCAAAGGGAACCCAAGCCTTAGCTCCTATGGTTTCTGCATAAGGGATCATACATGAAATCTCTATTATGCACAAGCTAGAACACTTGGGCAAATAACTAATATCTAGGCTAAAGCAAGGGCAAACCTAAAGGCAATGAGGTACTGGGAAAAGGAGGAACAGGCTACTAAGATCCTAGAAATAGATTCCTTGGTCATGCTCAACATCATTAAAAAGG
>JAPFFP010000089.1:1759923-1770848 GCA_026153255.1 Solanum medicagineum
TCCTTTCTAGAGTAGGATTTACCTTGTAATTTTCTTTCTAGGTTTTGGATACTCCTTGGGCCTAACCTAAGGAGTCTGCACATCCAAGTACCCTATAATATATATAGAAGTCTTTTTTCTCTTTCATTAAAGACAATTAGATTGATATTAATAATATTTGAGAGTGTTTTTTTTGAACCTTTGTGACTTGTTCTTTGAGAATTTAACTTTAAACCTTTACTAGTTCATAGTTTGAGGCATAAAGTACTTTCTTCTTGTGATATCTTTGATTTCTTTTTGGTATTCTTTAGAAGGTGATTAGTTTACATACTAAATATTGTCTTTAGTTACTCATAAAACTGTCAAGCTCCAAATTAAACGGTTTGATTCATTTTCTCAAGAAAAGGCGTTAGATTTCTTTCATAAATCATTACGTTGTTACTTGGATCTTGTCAAGGACTTAGAATATCAGTCCCTAGGAAATTCTGGGATCTTTCCTTTGAATTTCCCATATCTTTAAATATTTTTCTCTTTCTTTTTTTGTTGTTTCTTCCGCATTCTAGTATGCACTCCATATTAGTGTTGTTTCTAACCTTAATCCTATCACTTGTTCATGAACATTTATTGTAGGTCTTGGAGACCTTTTGTTTGAATCTTTGTTAATGATCTTGAAGGGTACACGCCACTCACGTTGGTGTCATTTATGCTTTACATGTTATCATCCTCCCCTTCTTGAAAAGGATTCGTCCTTGAATCCAAAGATTCACCTACAACACAAGGAGATAAATCACTAACATTGAAAACATTATGAACATTATACTCACTTGGCAAGTCCATCATGTAGGCATTGTCATTGATTCTCTTAAGTACATTAAAACTTCCATCTCTTGTTGGGCTTAGCTTCCCTTTCTGAACATGTGGAAATGTCTATTTTCAAAACTTTACCCACACCCCACATTTGGGTTGAAGATCACTTTCTTTCTCCCCCAATTCTTTCTAATAGCCATCTTAGAATTGTTCTTTTCAATGGCCTCTTTAACTTTGGCATGAACACTCATCATCTCCTTTGCCCTTTGCTTGGCATTTGGGCTCAAAATAATATCACTAGATAATGGAGTCATGGTTAGATGAAACAAAGGTTTAATGCCATAACATGCCTCAAATGGGGACATTCCAATAGAGAAGTGGAAAGACCGATTATATGCAAATTCAATCAAGGGTAAACGGTCTTCCCAAATAGTTGGATTCCCTTCATGAACCGAAGCACACTTCCAGAGTCCTATTGACTACTTCAATTTGGCCATCTGTTTGAGGGTGCTAGAAGTAGAGTGTCACGACCCAAAATAGGGCCTAGACGTGACACGGCGAATAGGGAACCTAAAGGAACCCCAAATAAGCCTCTTAACTTATCATTACACATCGTTGGTCGCAAAAGCATATAAAAAACATAAAAGAATAAGAATAGGGGCAAAGGGACTAAGGGGAAAACTTGCATAACATCGTAATCAAGAGACAAAGAGTCAAAGCTCATATCATAGATACATAGCATGTCCAACAAATACCTCTACTGCATAGATAAGAGCCGGGGGCCAAGATAAAGCAAACCAGGATCATCCTCATAGTCAAAATGTAACATAAAGAAGAGTGTCTCAATACATAATAAGAGAAACATAGACTAATGTCCCTGAAGTGGAGGACTCACTAACCAACTTGAGTAGCACCGAACTAGCCACGTGGAGGAGGATGATCAACTTGGGCTCCAGTTCCTATATGATGGTATCATATAGACAAGAGTATGTGTTAGTACATTTGAATGTACTGAGTATGTAGGATGCAAGCAACAAGAGATAGACATCATAATCAGAATGCATAACAATAGGCAATAGGCATAGTATAATAATATGGCATGTATGATCATTGCTTGAGTAAAACATGCTTAAGTAACTCATGCTTACATAGGATAACATATGTGTAGAAATGACCAAGCTAGATTTCAAAAGTACAAACCCCTTTGTAGGTTGGTGATGATGCCGCCCATTCACAGGTGCCAAGGTACAAACCCCTTGATAGGTTTGTGATGATGTTGCCCTATCACCCTAGTGCCAAGGTACAAACTCCTTGATAGGTTACCAAGGTACAAACTCCTTGATAGGTTAGTGATGATGCTGTCCCATCACCCTGGTGCCAAGGTATAAACCTCTTGATAGGTTACCAAGGTGCAAACCCCTTGATAGGTTAAAGGATGGTCACACCCTACCTCCCATGGTGATTGAGGATTCCCCTTAATTGGTTATGGTCAATCCAGCAGTATATAGAGAGATATCATATACATACTTTCCTTCTATCATCAACATAACTTCATATACATACTCTTCTTTCATCATTATAACATCATTCATAAAATAAGACATGCTTTGGACCTTCAATTCCTCAAGAAATCATGACAGGACATTTTATCAAACACTTGGTGGGTGTGTAATGGGGATATAAAACCATGCAATTCAGAGATGAATTCATGCAATAAAATCCATTCTAAAACCATCAATCATCACCTTGAAACACCCTTAAGCAATATACATCACAACCCCTCAACAAATCTTACAATAGATCCAAGATTTGTAGCTCACAAGGGCATGAATGTTCTTATTTGGACATCTTGTTTGGGCTACTGGATTTGTTTTCTTAATTCCATGGCGTGGATATTGGCAGGAATTGATTGAAACTTTAGCATGGGCTTATGAATGCACACCTTTGGCTAATTTGATTCGCTGGAGAGTTCTAGTGGCCCTTTCTATTGTACAAGCAAGATTGGTTAGATTAGCTCACTTTTCTATAACTTATATATCACTTATGCATCTTTATTGATTGCCTCTACGCCGTGCAAATTTGGTTAATTAATGTGTGTATTCGCGATAATATCATTTCTTTCGACGGAGAAGGGGTTCCAGCTTCTTCTATTTCTACATCTAGGATTCGACTTGTATCATGGATACTTATAGGAATTCAACCATTATGGCAAGGAAAAGTTTGATTCAGAGGGAGAAGAAGAGGAAAAAATTGGAACAAAAACATCATTTGATTCGTTGATCCTCAAAAAAGGAAATAAGAAAGGTTCCATCATTGAGTGACAAATGGGAAATTTATAGAAAGTTACAATATAATCACAACTTTACATAGCTTTAACATAGTTCATAGACACGTTCATACTAGTAAACCCATTTGTGAAATAAACTTTAAATCATACGAATTAAGTAAAAAGGAGGTTAGGGCACCTTCTTAATGGTTGAAACCTACATACCTTAGGTCTAGAGTTGCTTGGAGTTGAGATCGGGAAGAACGGAGGTTTGGAAATTATCTTGGAATCCAATCTTGTTATTGGATTTCCTTGAAATTGTATTGGGGTCTCGATGGAGGCTCTTGAGAGAAATGAGAGTGTATTTGACATGAGAGGAATGAGTTCGATCCTTTGGAATAGGGTTTAGGTCTTTTGGTGAGGTTAAGATAGCCTAGGAAGTCAAAAAGGGTCATTAGAATAATTAGCATTTACGAAAATGCCATTAGTGAATGGATGGAAAATTTTACAAAGTGTGGTCTCACAGAAGTAAAATTTGACAAAGTTTGACCTCGTGTGGCACTCCAGTGTCTTGTGGAGTGCCCGTGAGACAAGACTTAGACAAAAAATGGAATTGGAACACTTGAGAAAAAGTTAGCGGCGATGTCACTTTGACGGACCACTTCACGGACCGTGTGGTGCTTCACGGTTCGTTTAGTTGTCCGTTGCACCACACTTAGTGCAGAAAATGAGACCAGGCCACTCAAGCCCAGGTGCCATGGGTCGTCACCCTCCACATGACCCGATAAAAATGCCCGTGGCACCACCCTTAGCCACATTTTTGCTAAGTCCAACAAGCATCCTTTGGCACACCTTGTGGCTATCCACACGGTCAATGGCGTGCCACATGGCCCATAGAACTGGACGTATCACCTTCCTTAGTGCCAAAACTGGCCTTTTCCAAACCTATCTGCCCCAAACGGCCCGTCAAAGGCCACACTGGTCATCAACCTGTCCGTTTGACACCACTGCACAAGAGGGTCTCACGAAAACGATCAAAACTCCTTCATCCAACATCGGAATGAGGTGAAACCAAGTACATTGCGAAGCTAACTCAAAGAGATTTCCATTCCTTAGGCAAAAAATGGCCTTTTCCATTCCCATGCCATTCAAACGGCCCGTCCAAGGCAACACTGCCCGTGTGACAACATTGCACAGGAGGCTCTCTTGAAAACGGTCACAGATCTCTCATCCGACCTTGAAATAAGGTGAAACCAAGTGCGTTGGAAAGCTAACTCAAAGGGATTTAATTTGTAATGTCATGGGCCATATAGTTCAAAACGTGCTAAAAGTTATGCTTATTCAAAGTTGACCCTAGCATGAACTATCACCCAAAATTCAACTCTTAGGGAAGTCTTGGACTTGTTTAGGTACTAGGAGTCTCCCATGAACCTAATACATCCCCAAACCTAACCAAATGAGTCTTAAAACATGGATACAAAAGTGCATAGAGTTACGGGGTGTCACAATATCTCCCCCTTGGGAATATTCATCCCCGAATGTCAAAGAAACGTACACAAGGAAAGTATTGATGAAGACTTTAGCCCAAACATGAATGCAACAATGCACATAAACATGATTTTCAAGAAAATTTCAACATGTACATCAATATTCTCATAATTTTATTAACATGAACATGAATGCATGCAATGACATAAGGGCCGAAACTTGAGACTTGGAATCATAAAAAGGACTTGACATGTTATCTAAGCTTGAATAGAATGAAAGAGATACGGATATTGCTTCTCCATGCCTGCACCAGCTCCCCGAGAAACACATACGAATAGACGACTCTTCCAAAGGGGCCTTGACAAACACCACTTCCTCATTAATCAACTTTTCCACCCTTCCATCCAACACCTCCACCGAGACCTTCCCCTAAGCCAACTTGTCCTCCATATCACCCACAATTTCAAAGAGTGCTATAGCACTAGAGTCACCTACACATTCCATCCACCTAGAAGCATGAAGAACTGTACAAACCATATCTATACATTGACAATCCACAAACTTATGCAACCTTACCAACTTCCCTCTACACTCTATAAAGACTCACAATCCTCAACTCAATTGTCAACCTTAAACACACCTAGTACACTTGGTACCACAACCACCCTGTTCCCCTTTGGGAGACAACCTCCATTCTATCATCTTCTCACCCAAAACTTCCAACTCTAATAAGGCAGAATCAAGGCCTTTCCTAATCTAAACTTCTTAACCCAAGAAGATTCAGAATCACCAAGGACACTATACTACCATTCCCAACTTCCCTCAACCTACTTCCAACCTAGCCAACCGATGGACCCCACTAGTCTCCTCTTTGGCACCATTATCCACATATGCTAAGCTACCCATAGGCACCCTACTTAGAGCACCAACCACAATGCTAGCCTTATCGGAAAAAGAACTAAAGCACACACTTATCATAATCCTTAAAGAATTCTAACCACCTTCTTGTTATCTGCAAAGCACATTTATCATCTTTTTGTAAACAACCTCTCATCCTCCAATACTCGCAACACTACCCCCAAATAATTCACAAGTTCTACACAATTCAATACCCCATCACTAGAGACCACCACAAACATATAAAGGTAGGGTTTTAACACCCTATTCTAGAGACCCATAAACATAGCCAATGTATACATCAACCAATCTCCATGAAGATACAACATGCATGCAACATTCCATTCCAAGTAGTTACCACTACACCAACTCTAACAAGTCACAATGCAAAACCTAATGCTAGATGAACACATATCAATGCTTATGGACTTTCTAGCAACCCAAAAGAATAACGAAAGAAACAATGACACACTGGCCTCAATTATGCAAAACATCAAACCCAAGGAAACTTCAACTTATCGGTAATAACATCGGACACTTCTTGCCTCCCTTGAACAACATAGAAATGATTACACCTTGGAGAACACTCCCTCTATCAACTTCACTATCTTTACCCTTCTTACTATACCGAAGGCGTTCAAACTTTTTGTGACCCATCTCCCCACAACTAAAACAAGTATTAGTGCCCCTCTAGCATGGGCCACTATGATCCTTACAACACTTTGGACACCCAACATTCGGAGTCACACCTTCAATAGCTCGGGCCCTTAGGAAATCATTAGCAAATCCCACCTTAGAATCATGAGAAGATCCTTGGCTATGATGAGACTGGCTACCCTTTTGGAACTTACCTTGAAAACGGGCCCTCTTGGCCTCATGATCTCTTCTCTTCCTTAATTTCTCCTCCTCCATTTGTTCGGCATATGTCATCAATTGAGATAAGTCCATGTCACCAATTAGCAAATCAGACCGGCATTCTTCACTCACCAAATCGGAGACCCCATCACAAACTTATTCATCCTAGATCTAGGATCGGCCACCAAATGAGGAGCATACTTTGAGAGTTGATTGAACTTGAGGGCATACTCCATCATACTCATAGCACCTTGCTTCAAATTCATTAACTCTACAAACTTAACTTCCCTAAGCTCAAGAGGGAAGAACCGATTAAGGAAAGCCAATTTGAACTCCTCCCAAACTACCACATTACCATTTCCCTTCTCCCCCTTCCATTGATCATACCACATTTGGGCTAGCCCTTTTAGTTGGTACGCCGCCAACTCCGCCTTTCCATTCGGCCCAACACCCATGATAACCAAAATGTTTAGACCTCATCAATGATCTCTTGTGGATCTTCATCTACCTTTGACCCGTAGAACACCGAAGGATTCATCCTCATGAAGTCCCTTACCCTAACTCTCGGAGTAGTAGCATGAGGGGCTTGGGCCCCTTGGTTGACTTGATTGGCCACAACTTGGGCAAGCATAGTGAGAGCATCCCGGTGCTCACCATTGGTAGGTTGCTCCTTGGGAGTTTGGGCCCTTCTTCCTCGAGTGTCGGGAATGATCTAGCATAGCAAAGAACAATCGTTGGGGCGGGGGGAAACTTACTACAACTCTATAGCATGACTTAAAACATGAAGAAGGAAAACATTTCCTAAAACGTCTCGTAGCCTCCTACTCATAGTTGTGGTGCACAACACAACCATGAATAAGACTCTAATCAACTCAGTGTGTTGGACTTCAAGGATTTATCAACCTTGTGCTCTGATACCAAGTTTGTCCCGACCCAAAATAGGGCCTAGACGTGACACAACAAATGGGGAACCCAAAGGAACCCCAAACAAGCCTCCTAACTTATCATTACACATTATTAGTCGTGGAAGCATATAAAAATCATAAAAGAGTAAGAATAGGGGAAAAGGGACTAAGGGGAAAACTTTCATAACATCGTAATCAAGAGACAAAGAGTCAAAGCTCATATCATAGATAAATAGCATGTCCAACAAATACCTCCACTACATAGATAAGAGCGGGGGCCAAGACAAAGCAACCGGGCTCACCCTAATAGTCAAAATAGAACATATGTGTCTCAACACATAATAAGAGAAACATAGACTAAGGTCTCGAAGTGAAGGACTCACCAACCAACTTGAGTAGTACCGAACTAACCACGTGGAAGAGGAGGATGATCAACTTGGGCTCCGATTCCTACATGGTGATATCATGTAGGTAAGAGTATGCGCTAGTACAGTTGAATGTACTAAGTATGTAGGATGCAATGCAACAAGAGATATGCATAACAATAGGCAATAGGCATAATATAACAATATGGCATGTATATCAATGCTTGAGTAAAACATGCTTAAGTAACTCATGCTTATGTAGATAGCATATGTGTAGAAAAGAGCAAGCCAGATAGAAAGTACAAACCCCTTGGTAGGTTGGTGATGATGCCGCCCATCACCTAGGTGCCAAGGTTCAAACCCCTCGATAGGTTAGTGATGATGTCGGTCAATCACCCTGGTGCCAAGGTAAAAACCCCTTGATAGGCTACCAAGGTACAAACCCCTTGATAGGTTAGTGATGATGCTGCCCCATCACCCTGGTGCCAAGGTACAAACCCCTTTGATAGGTTACCAAGGTGCCAACCCGTTGATAGGTTAGAGGATGGTCACCCCTACCTCCCATGGTGATTGAGGCATACCCCTTTATTGGCTATGGTCAATCCAACACTATATAGAGAGATAACATCTTATACATACTCTTCTTTCATCATCATAACATCATTCATAACATAAGACATGCTTTGGACCTTCAATTCTTCAAGAAACCATGACAGTACATTTTATCAAACACTTGGCGAGTGTGAAATGAGGGTATAAAACCATGCAATTTAGAGATGAAGTCATGAAAGAAAATCCATTGTAAAACCATAAATCTATTTGCAACACGCTCAAGCAATATACATCACAACCCCTCATCAAATTTTACAATAGATCGAACATTTATAGCTCACAACATAGCAAAATAGTCACAACTTTACATAGCTTTAACATAGTTCATAGACATGTTCATACTAGTAAACCCATTTGTGAAATAAACTTTAAATCATGTGAATTGAGTAAAAAGAAAGTTAGGGAACCATGGGTGGAAGGACCCAATGGTTGAAATCCACATCACTTAGGTCTAGAGTTGCTTGGAATTGAGATTGGGAAGAATGGAGGCTTGGACATTATCTTGGAATCCAATCTTGTTCTTGGGTTTCCTTGAAATTGTATTAGGGTCTCGAGGGAGGCTCTTGAGAGAAATGAGAGTGTATTTGAGATGAGAGTAGTGAATTTGATCCTTTGGATATAGGGTTTAGGTCTTTTGGTGAGGTTAAGATAGCCTAGGAAGTCATAAAGGGTTTTTAGAATAATTAGCATTTACGAAAACATTACTAGTGAATGGATGGAAAATTTGGCAAAAGTGGCCTCACTGGAGGCTTGACTGGTCGTATGGCACTCCACGGGTAGTGTGGAGTTCCCCTGGGATAGACTTAGATAAAGAATGGAATTGGAACACTTGAGAAAAAGTTAGCGTCGACGTCAATTTGACGGACCACTTCACGGGCCGTGTGGTGCTTCACGGTCTGTCTAGTGGTCCATTGCACCACACATAATGCAGAAAATGAGACCAGGCCACTCATGCCCAGGTGCCATTAGTGCAGAAAATGAGACCAGGCCACTCACGCCCAGGTGCCACGGGTCGTCACCCTCCACACGGCTCGTCAACAGTGCCCGTGGCACCAACCTTAGCCACGTTTTCCCCAGGTCCAACAAGTTTTCCTTGGCACACCTTGTGGCCATCCACATGTTCAGTGGCATGCCACACGGCCCATGCCACTAGCTGTTTCACCTTCCTTAGTGCCAAAAATGGCCTTTTACAACCCAGCTGCCCCAAACGGCCCATCAAAGGCCACACTAGCCGTCAAGTTGTCCGTTCGATCAAACTCCTTCATCCGACATCAGAATGAGGTAAAACCAAGTGCATTGTGAAGCTAACCGAAAGGGCTTCCCATTCCTTAGGCCAAAAATGGCCTTTTCCAGCCCATGCCATCCAAATGGCCTATCCAAGGCAACACTGCTTGTCAAATTGTCCGTGTGACATCATTGCACAGGAGGGTCTCACCAAAATGGTCATAAATCTCCCATCCAACCTTGGAATGAGGTGAAAACAAGTGCGTTGGAAAGAGAACTCAAAGGGATTTCATTTGTCATAGGCCACCTAGTTCTAAATGTGCTAAATGTTATGCTTGTTTAAAGTTGACCCATGCATGAACCATCACCCAAAACTCAACTCTTAGGGAAGTCTTGAACGCGTCTAGGTACTAGGAGTCTCCCATGAACCTAATACACCCCAAACATAACCAAATGAGGCTTGAAACATGGATACATAAGAGCATAAAGTTACGGGGTGTCACATAGATAACATTAGTTTGGTACCAAGTGTACCCCATAGACTCTTCCAAAAATGACTAAGAAATTTGGAATCCCTATCACTGACAATGGATTTAGGGACTCTATCCAATTGAAGAGCATAGATGACAAATAAAGATGCGACATGGGATGTATCATCACATTTATGGCATGGAATAAAATGAGCCATTTTAGAAAATATATCCACTACCACAAATATGCTATTATGTCCTTTTTTAGTCCTAGGAATGCACAACACAAAATACATAGAGATACCCATCCGTGGGCCATTAGGAGTAGCGAGAGGGGTATACTTACCTTGGGGCCAAGTCGTGGATTTGGCATGCTTACAAACCAGACATTGTCTACAAATTCTCTCCACATCATGCTTTCCTTGCTTGTCATAGTCCTTCAAAAAGGAAGAAACAATACTAGGCAAAGTGCTAGTATTTTGATTAGCATGCAATAAAAGATAGGTGCTGACAAGACATTCGAAACTTCCACCTTCCTCCTTTGCCTCCGCCACATTTATTTTATCCTGAAACTCCTCCATAGCCCGATAATCCTCACTCACTCAGTGTGGAGTGAGAGGTGCAAGAATATACTTTCTATCTTCAATCACAAAACTGTATTTGTTGGATTTTCCTTGGTGTACAACATCCCTGTCAAATTGCCATAGTCCCCAACAAGACATGACATGCCAACATGAGTACAACATCACAAGTCAATTCTTTATTGTACATACCCATACTAAATCAAATGCTTGCTTATTTGAGGACCCTCATTTCTCCACTCTCATTGAGCCATTGTAGCTTGTAAGGGTTGGGATGTTTTGTTGTTGGAATTCCCATATGTTACACCAAAGAATTACTCACTACATTAGTGCAACTTCCACTATCAATGATTAAAGAACACACTTTATCTTGATTTTTACACCTAGTATGAAATAGATTCTCCCTTTGATCAAGCTCTGCTTTGGAAAGGGCTCCCATAATTCTTCTCATAACATATGAAAGATTGGAATTGACC
>JAPFFP010000089.1:1786541-1813663 GCA_026153255.1 Solanum medicagineum
ATGGTTCCCACAACCCTAATTGTTGATTTAGCTACACGTGATTAGTGTAAATACAATACTTATGAATTTGAATAACATAATAAAGCACTTGCACAATAAAATCAAGCACAAGAATATCCAACTCTTCAATGAGAATTATAAGATTGAAATTAGAAGATAAAAATAATGTTTAGAAGTGTTTGTCCAACACTCTAGTGTTTCTTTCTTCGTTCTTTCCACTCTCTCTAAGAAAAATAACCTAAAAACCTATTTACAGTGTTTAAAACACAAATCCAAAATAAAATAGGACAACTGGGTCGACAGGCTCTACGAGGTGCTCTACGGGTCGTCTAACAGTTTATGGCTTATAGTTGGCCTTTCGTGAACTGTTGCTTCAATTCTATACTTGGCTTCTACGACACCCCTCTACGGCCCGTGAAAAGTTCTATGCCCCGTAGGGGTGTTTTATCTGATGAAACTTCAAAAAGTCCTCATCTTTTGATCCTCAAGGTATGACACTGAATCTACAGCTCGTAATGTCTTTTACAGCTCGTCTGCATGTTTGTAGATCCAATTTCAGAAATACGTCCTTCACTGAAATTGCACATGAAACCTCCTTTATGGCTCGTAGAATACTCTACAACCCGTAAAGGGTCTCGTGGATCTTCAAATTCAGTATCTTCTGCATATTTTTCCCTTAAATAATGCCTACCCTGAAATCCTACAAAACAACCATAAAAGCATATCAAACCCATTAACATTGCATTGAGAAAACACAAAATTCCAAGTTTAAAGCATCAAAAGTGTTGTATTTTGACAGCACATCAGCCACATCCTTCAACTGATAGGCAGCTACTTTTGCTTTCTCTTTGAAAGTCACCCTATTATAGTCAACACCTTAGAGAGTTTTATCAATGAAGTCTTGGGCATCCATATCAGCATTTGACCCATAAAACTCCAGAGGATTCATCCGGGTAAAATCGCTTACTCTAGCAGCTAGAGTGGAGGTATGAGGAGGAGGGTTGGCCTACCCAGCCTGGTCACCACTTGGGCAAGCATGGAAAAGGTAGTCTGGAATTCTTCCTCGGTAACCGACTCCCCTTAGGTTCTTAAGGGACTTAGTCTTCATTAATCTAGGCCTGCCTTGGTAGAGGGGCTCTTCTTAGAGGCCTCTTCTATAAGGAATCAAGAACATCGTTAAAGTTAGGAAATCTTAATACATGGTACCAAGCATGACATCAGAAATGAAGAAGTGATACGATTCCTAAAACGCCATCATAGCCTCCCACTCATAGGCATGATGCACTTCACACCCATGAATAGGACTCTACTCGACGCAGCATGTTGGACTCTAAGGATCATTTTATAATTTTAGTGCTTTGATCACAAGCTTGTCAAGATCCAATCCTAGGGCCTAGGAGCGATATGGTGAATGGGAACCCGAGAGTCCCCAAATAAGCTATCATAGCATCCATATACAATCATCGATTCTTAAGCGTATAATTGAACAACAAGCACATAGTTTTAAGGCGCGGGTAGGTATGATTCATGCTATAGGGATGTCATAGGGATAGATATTTTCGTGGATTCACATAGGACGTAAGTACTAAAGGGCGGTAAGTATGACTCACACTATGGGGATAGAAGTGACTTAGGACTTTCCACATTTCATCATGAACATATCATCATAACATCAACAACATGATATAGCAATAACCCAAGTCTCCATAAGCAAATAGCATAGTATACATCAAGCCTGAACATAGAGTTAACATGATGTTCAACAATGCCTCTTAAGTCATAGAATACGATGGGCACCAAGACATGTATCAGGCTCACCCTCAAAATAAAGACATAAATGGAAATAGCATAATAGGTAGACAAAAGGTGGGTCTTGTTCTTGAAGTAAAGGACTTACCACTAGCAAGTCTCATAATCCAATCTAACTATCAAGAGGTGGATGAAGATAGTCTATGGTCCTTACAAAGTTAGATCATGTAGGTAAAAGTATGCATTAGTAGTTTGAATATACTAAGTATGCAGGCAAGCAAATGCTTATGAACTCTTTGACCTGCAATCAATGTTAGATGACAAGAGCACATGCATAGAAAGAAGTATATAGGAAAGAATATAATATCAATATGTCATGAAATTCATGATGCATGAATACCAAAAATACTTTGTATATAGCGAGGTTGTGATCTCAACCTCCATAAGATGTCACAAACCAAGCCTAGGTCCTAGACATGACATGGCGTAAGGGGAACTCGAAGGGACCCCAAGCGAGCCTCTTAACATATCATTACATATCCTTGGTCGCGGAAGCAATAAAATACAATAACAATCAAGTAAAATAAGGATAAAGGGACTAAGGGACAACTTCCACATCATAAAATCAAGGGTCAAGGGAGAGTCAAAGCTCATAACATTACACATGACATGTCCGACAACACCTCTAATACATAGATAAGATATGGGGCCAAGACAAACAACTGGGCTCACCCTCATAGTCAACAATTACATGAAACAAAAGTAGTCTTAGAACATAACATGAGACAATAAGCAACATCCCTGGAATGGAGGACTCACCAACAAGCTTGAGCGAAGTCGTACTAGCCACGTGGATGGGGATGCTCAAGCTGGGCTCCAACTCTTACATGGTGACATCATGTAGGCATAGAGTATGCGTTAGTACATTTCAATGTACTAAGTATGTAGGATGCAATGCAACAAGTGATAAGCACCATAATCAAAATGCATAACATAAGCAACGAATAAGCATATAGCAATATGGCATGTAAGAATGGTGCTTGAAGTAAAATCATGCCTATATAGAACATAATCCATGTGCAAAGAGAGACCACTTTAGTGAATATCCAAGGCCTTATACCTCTTTGGAGAGGCGCATAAGGTACAAACCCCTTCTTGTGGTAGATCAGGTACAAACCCCTAACATGGTTAATGAGGTACAAACCCCCCAACATGGTTGATGGAGTACAAGACCCCCAAAATGGTTATCAAGGTACAAACCCCTCGACATGGTTGCACGAGCCTGCTACCTCCCAAGTGAGGCTTGTTCATTTTCTCCAACAATATAGAGATAATATCATATATATACATTTCTTTCATCATCATATATTCATTCAACTCATAAGACATGCATTAGACCTTCAATTCCTCAAGAAATCATAACCCGGATATTTTATCTAACACTTGGTGGGTGTGTAGTGCTAGTGTAAAACCATGCATTTTAACAGTGGAATCATGCTACAAAATTTAATGTAAAACCATCAATGGATGATTGGTAACACCCTCAATCAATATACATCAAAGCCCTCCATCAAGTCTTACAATAGACCTTGGATTTATAGCTCAAAACGTGCTAATACAATCGTAATTTCATGAAACTCCAACACAGTGTGCAGTGAAATTCATAATACATAAGACCCACGAGTAAATCAACTTTAAATCATGCAATTTAGGGCAAAGGGAAGCTTCAGTATCATGGGTGAAAAAAACCCATGAAAGAAACCCACATATCTTGATATTTGGAGAATCCTTGAAGAATATTGAAGATGGAGACTTGAAGCTTGATTGAGAACCTTAAGATCCGTTGAGTTTTGAGACTTGAATATGAGATGAAATATTGGTTATGTGCTTGAGAGAGTATTTGGGAATGTCTTGAATGATATGAGGATGAAATAAGACTAAGTATAGGCATTTTCACGCATGGGAACACTTGGCCCCAAGAACCAAAGCCTTGGACCGAGATAGAAAAACAAGGCAAAATTTACGCTATAGCGCGCCCTTGGCATGTCGCGCCAGGGGCACGAAATGCTCTCTGGAAATCGATTTTTGGGAATTTAAATTGTGATTCATTTGCTCTAAAATCAAGGTTAGACCCATTTCCCACTCAATTTGACCTTCTGAACAAGAATATGAAGTCCAATCTTTGATATCGCGCTCGGATTTTGAGATATATGGAAATTACGATTCTGGCACTTCCAAGGCACATTTTCGGGCACTTTTTGGGGTCGTTTCAATATCTTCCCCTTGGTACGAATGTCAAAGAGACGTATATGAGAGATGCAAACATGACATTTTCAGCCCACATAAGGATGCAACAATGCACTTAAACACCATTTCAAAAATCTCAACATAAGTATAAAATCATCATGGACTTGTCTATTTAAACATGAATGTATGCAATGAAATGAGTCCTAAACATAAGACTTGAAATCACATAGGGGAATTAGATCAATGCCTTAGGCTCGAGTGGAGTGGAAAAGATAAGGGTATCGCTTTTGCATATCCGCTTCAGCCTCCGAAGTAGCAATTTCGACTTTTTAGTTCCTTCAAAGGACCTTAACGGAAGCGACTTCATTATTCCTCAACCTCTTTCACTTGCCAACACAAGATCTCTACTGGAACCTTTTCATATATCAAGTTGTCTTCAACTACCCCCACAACGTCAAGAGCCACAATAGCATTGGGATCACCCACACACTTCCTCAATATAGACACGTGAAAGACCGGATGAACCAATTTCATTTCTCTAGGAAAATCTAACTCATAGCCATCTTACAAATTCTTCTCATCACACTATAAGGACCCACATATCTAGGGCTCAACTAGCCCTTCTTACCAAAACAGACCACACCCTTCATGGATGACACCTTCAAATAAACCCAATCACCAACCTTGAATTCAAGATCCTTTCTCCTCACATCGGCATAAGACATTTGGCGACTTTGGGTTGTTTTCAATCTTTCCCTAATCATCCTTACATTTTCCATATCATCCATAACCAGATATTTACCCAATAGAGCCATCTCTCGAACCTCAAACCACCAAACCGGTAATCTACAACGTCTACCATAGAAAGCCTCAAAAGGAGCCATACTGATACAAGAATGATAGCTATTGTTATATGCAAACTCAATCAACGGAAGATGATCATACCAACTACCCTTAAGCTCTAATACACAAGCTCTAAGTATATCCTCAAGGGTTTGGATAGTCCTTTCGGCTTGGCCATCCATTTGAGGGTGGAAGGCCGTACTAAATTTAACCTTTGTACCAAGACCCCTTTAGAAGGATCTCCAAAAATGTGAAGTAAATTGAGCACCATGATCTAATATGATGGATAAAGGAACCCCATCCAACCTCACCAAGTCATGGATGCACAACCTAGCATACTCTTCAGCCCCATATGTTGTCTTAATAGGTAAAAAGTGATCCGATTTCGTCATCCTATCAACCACAACCCATATGGAATCAAAACCCTTACTAGTCTTGTGCAACCCAACCACAAAATACATATTAATCTCTTCTCACTTCCAAGTAGGAATCTCTATTTCAGGGGTTAGGCCACCCGGCCTTTGATGTTCGACCTTGACTTGTTGGCAACTATGGCAACCGAACACAAATTTTTGCAATGTCTTTCTTCATGCCGCCCCACCAATACACCTCTCTCAAATATCTATACATTTTTGTAGACCCGGGGTTTATTGAATAAGAAGAACCATGAGCCTCATCAAGAATCTTTTCCTTTAAGTTATCAATACAAGGCACACACAATCTACCTTGGTATCTAAGGGCACCATCTCCCGCTGAGAAAAAAATCTCCACCTTACCATCCTTTACCAATGCTTTCAATTCCAACAAAGCAGGATCAAGATCTTGCTTAGCTTTCACCTCCTCAACCAATAAAGATTTAGCACCATCAATAACAATACTACCATTATCAACTCCTTCCAACCTAACTCCTAACCTAGCCAACCGATGGATCTCCCTAGCCACCTCCTTGCCACCATCATCAACATGAGCTAGGCTACCCATAAACGCCCTACTCAAAGCATCCACCACAACATTAGTCTTACCAGGATGATAATGCACACTCATATCATAATCCTTAAGAAGTTCTAACCACGTTTTTTGCCTAAAGTTAAGATGCTTTTGAGTGAAAACATATTGGAGGCTCTTATGATCGGTAAACACATCAACATGCACCCCATACAAATAATGACGCCATATCTTTAATCCAAACACCACGGCGGCTAGTTCAAGATCATAGGTAGGATAGTTCTTTTCATGCACCTTGAGTTGCCTAGAAGCATAGGCTATGACCTTACCATTTTGCATTAGAACAGAACCCAAACCAACTCTAGAAGCATCAGAATACACAACAAACCCCTCGAGTTCATCCGGTAGTGACAATATAGGAGTGGAACAAGTTTATCTTTTAATGTTTTGAAACTCCTCTCACACTCCTCGGTCCACACAAATTTAGCCTTCTTTTGAGGCAATTTTGTCATAGGAGAAGAAGAGAACCCATTCACAAATCTCTAGTAGTAACCCGCTAGGCCCAAGAAGCTCCTAATATCCGACAAGGTCAATGATCTAGGCTAATTTTTAATCACATTCGTCTTCTTAGGATCCGCCTTAATACCATCCCCTGACACCAAATGACCTAGGAAGGCAACTTCTTTCAACCAAAATTCACACTTCTCATATTTAACATACAATTTCTCTTCCCTCAATCTTTGTAACACTACCCTCAAATGACCCATATGCTCCTCCTCACTATGTGAATAGATAGAAATATCATCAATGAGTACCACAACAAATGAATCAAGGTAGGGTCTGAAAACCCTATTCATAAGATCCATGAAGATAGCCGATGCATTGGTCAACCCAAATGACATCACAACAAACTCATAATGCTCATACCTAGTCCAAAGTTCGTCTTAGGAATATCACACTCACATACCTTCACTTGATGGTACCTGGACCGAATATTTATCTTACAGAAGTGACTACTCCCTTGCAATTGGTCAAACAAATCATCAATTCTTGGAAGAGGATATCTATTCTTGATGGTGACTCTATTAAGTTACCGGTAGTCAATACACATTTTAAGAGACCCATCCTTCTTCTTCACAAACAAGACCGGTGCACCCTAAGGTGATTGGCTAGGCCTAATGAAACCCTTCTCCAACAAGTCCCTCAATTGTTCTTTCAACTCCTTTAACTCCACTGGGGCCATACGGTAAGGGGGAATAGAGATGGGTTGAGTATCGGGAAGGAGGTCTATACCAAAATCTGTTTCCCTTTCGAGAGGAACACCAAGAAGGTCATTTGGAAAGACATCAAGCAACTCATTTACAACCGGAACCAACTCTGTGGGAAAGACTTTGGACTCTACATCCCTAACCCTCACAAGGTGGTAAATACACCCCTTAAAGATCAACTTACGGGCTTTAATACAAGAGATGAACCTACTCTCGACGATACCACATCATGACTCTCCCACCCAAGGACGGGTCCATTTGGAAATTGGGATTTGACCCTACGGGTTCTACAATCAATAGAAGCTTAGTATGCATGCAACAAATCCATCCCAAGAATGACATCAAAATCAACCATGTCTAACTCAACAAGATCACAAGGAAATACTTTATGCAAAATGCAAATGGGACAATCTCTATAAACCTTCCGTGCAACAATAGATACACTAATAGGAGTAGATACCTCATATAACTCACATAACGATTCGGGTTCAACATGGAATCTTTTGGCAACAAAAGGGGTAATAAAAGAAAGAGTGGAACCTGGATCAACCAATGCATGCACATCAAAATCAAAGATTTCCAACATAGCGTAACAACATCATCCACCTTATCAACCCCTTGCCTCTCATGCAAAGAATAAATCTGGTTGTGCTGTGGGGCACCATTTTGTCAGCCACCTCTCCCCAAAGGAACCACATTAGCACCTTGTGGACGAACCTCCTTACCCTTTTTGTGATTTCAAGGCCAATCCAACATCTTATGCCCAACTTCTCCACACCCATAACATGAATTAGTATCCCTCAAGCACGAGCCACTATGACCCTTACCACATTTCGTACACCCACCATTAGGAACCACACCTCCAGCACCTTGAGCCTTTGGAAAATCATTGGCAACTTTGAAATGCATGAGAAGACCCTTGGCCTTGATGGAACCGGCCACCCTTTCGACTATGGAACTTTCCCTTAAAATGGGTGCTCTTAGCCTCGTGACCCCTTCTCTTTCTTAACTTTTCCTCTTCCATTTGCTCAGCATAGTCACCAAACGGGACAAATCCATGTCACTAATCAATATGGTAGACCGACACTCCTCGATCACCAAGTCGAAAACACCCATCACAAATTTGTTCATCATAGACCTTGAGTCGGGCACCAAATGTGGAGCATATTTTGAAACTTGGTTGAACTTGAGGGCATACTTCCTCACACTCATAAAACCCTATCTTAAATTTATAAATTCCACCAATTTGGCCTCCCTAAGCTCAATAGGGAAGAACCGATTAAGGGAGGCCGCCTCGAACTCCTCCTAAAGTACCACATTGTTGACCGCCCTTCTCCTCTTTCCATTGATTATACCATATTTGTTCTACCCCTTTGAGTTGATAGGCTGCCAACTTCGCCTTATCCTCTGACCTCACATCCATGATAGCCAAAATCTTGTAAACCTCATCAATGAACTCTTGAGGGTCCTCACTCACCTTTGAACCATGGAATTCCGAAGGATTCATCCTCATGAAATCTCTCACCCGAGATGCTGGTGTAGAAGCATGAGGGGCTTGGGCCCCTTGGTTGGCTTGGTTAACCACAACTTGTGCAAGCAAAGTGAGAGCATCCCGAAGCTCTCCCTTAGCCAGTTTCCCCTCAGGCGTGCAGGCTCTTCTCTCTCTCGTGTTAGGCATGATCTAGTATAGCAAAGGACAATCGTTATGGGGGAAAACCTTGCCTCAACTTCTATAGCAAGACACAGAGTAAGAAGAAGGGAAACATTTCTGAAATGCCTCAAGCCTCTTGCTCATAATTGTGGTGCACAACACAATCATGAAAAAGACTCTAATCAAGGCGGTGTGTTGGAGTCCGAGGATCTAATAACCAAGTGCTCTGATACCAAGTTTTTCACGATACAAGCCTAGGGCCTAGACGTGACACGGTGCAAGGGGAACCCGAAGGGATCCAAAACAAGCCTCTTAACATATCTTTACACATTAAAATACAACAAAAATAGAGTAAAATAGGGATAACGGGGCTAAAAGACAACTTCCATATCATAAACATCAAGAGTCAAAAGAGAGTCAAAGCTCATAACATTACACATGACATGTTCGACAACACCTGTACTACATAGATAAGAGTAGAGGCCAAGTTAAACAACCGGGCTCACCCTCATAGTCAATGGAGGCCAATACAAACAACTGGGCTCACCCTCATTGTCAGCATTTACATGAAGGAAAAGTAGTCTTAGAACATAACATGAGATAATAAGCAACGTCCCCGGAATGGAGGACTTAGCAAAAAGCTTGAGTAGAGTCGTACTAACCACGTGGATGTGGATACTCAAGCAGGCCTCCGGTTCGTATGTGGTGACATCATGTAGGCATAGAGTATGCGTTAGTACGTTTGAATGTACTAAGTATGTAGGATACAATGCAGCAAGTGATAAGCACCATAATCAAAATGCATAACATAGGCAATGAATAAGCATATAACATTATGGCATGTATGAATGATGCTTGAAGTAAAACCATGCTTATATACAACATAATCCATGTGTAAGGAGAGACCACTTTAGTGAATATCCAAGGCCTACCACCTCCTTGTAGAGGTGCATGAGGTACAAATCCCTTCATGTGGTTGATGAGGTACAAAGCCCCCAATATGATTGATGAGGTACAAACCCCCCAACATGGTTATCAAGGTACAAACCGCTTAACATGGTTGCATGGGCCTACCACCTCCCGAGCGAGGCGATCGAGGTAGAAACCCCTCAACATGGTTACCTGGCCTACAACCTCCCAAGTGAGGCTTGGTAATTTTCCCCACAACATAGAGATAATATCATATACATATATTCCTTTCATTATCATATAGTCATTCAGCTCACAAGACATGCATTAGACCTTCAATTCCTCAAGAAATCCTAACCTGGACATTTTATCAAACACTTGGCGTGTGTATAGTGCTAGTCTAAAACCATGCATTTCAAGAGTGGAATCATGCTAGAAAATTCAATGTAAAACCATCAATGGATACTTGGTAACACCCTTAAGTAATATACATCAAATCCCTCCATCAAGTCTTACAATAAACCTTAGATTCATAGCTCAAAACATGCTAAAACAACCATAATTTCATGAAATCCCAACATAGTGTGCAGTGAAATTCATAACACATAAGACCCATGAGTAAATCAACTTTAAATCATGCAATTTAGGACAAAAGGAAGCTTGGGTATCATGGACGAAAGGAACCCATGAAAGAAACCCACATACTTTGACTTTTGGAGAATCCTTGAAGAAGATTGGAGATGGAGATTTGAAGCTTGATTGAGAACCTTAAGATCCGAATGAGTTTTGAGACTTGAATTTAGGAGATGAAATATTGGCTAAGTATTTGAGTAAGTATTTGGGAATGTCTTGAATGATATGAGGGTGAAATAAAGCTAGGTATAGGCATTTTCACGCATGGGAACACTTAGGCCCAAGACCCAGAGCCTTGGACCGAGATAGAAAAAATAGGGAAAATTTACACTGTGGTGCGCCCTTGTCGCGTCATGCCAGGGGCGCGAAAAGCTCTCTGGAAATCAATTTTTGGGAATTTGAAATTGCTATTTATTTGCTCTAAAATTGGGGTTAAATCCATTGCCCACTCAATTTGACCTCCTGAAGAAGAACATGAAGTTGGATTTTCAATATTGCACACGAATTTTGAGATACATAAAAATTATGATTCCAGACACTTTCGAGGCACATTCTCGAGCACTTTTTGGGATCATTTCAAAAGACCAAGTGAGCTATAACTTAGAACTTCGTTGTCTTCTCCACAATGAATAAAGAGGTGACCTACTTGCCAAAGGTAGATCCTTATCATAATCATTTCATAAAGGGTCATAAACATGAACCTATGCTAGGCATATAATTATGAGAAAGGAGACTTTATATAAGGACCCCTTAGGTCGAGCTCCTACCTCCAATCCCATTCAGTGCTATGTCGACAACTCACGAGAATACATATACATATACGTTCTTGAAAAAGAGTCATAAGTCTTTCAAATTATTTTCATGCATACTTATGCTCAAAAGCCAAACATACTTCATAATCATGCATACTTGGGATAAAATGCAAATCATACTTCATGTCATACTCTCATTTATAGTAATAGCTCCTTATTCTTGTACATAGTGGTGTAAAAACCCATAAATTTCTCAAAGATCCATATCATAGGCATAATGTGATCACATGTCATGTCATAACTATACTTGTCTTGAAAACATAGTTATAATCATAATTGGATCTTAAGCCACATCATAAATTTCATGAAAATCAATGTTCATGCATGCATATGCCATGAGGAATGAATGTATAGCATTAGTACTAGGGACTCATAGTTAACTCATCATAATATAATGAAATCATAGCAAATCCTTGAAGAAATCATCAATTAAAGCATACTTTAAACTATCCATGCATAACTTCGACATTTAAGTAAACATAATGTTGCACCCCATAACTCTATGATCTTATGTACCCCTCAATTTCTTTGGTTGGGAGTGTATTAGGGTCATGGGAGACTTCTAGCATTTAGAAGAGCTCAAGACCTCCCTATAAATTGAGTTTTGGGTGTTGGTTAGTGCAAGGGTCAAATTTGAACGACCATAACTTTTAGCACACAAAGAATTGGATGACCCATGATATGTCAAATGAAATCCATTTGAGTTAGATTTCCAGCGTACTTGGTTTCAGCTCATTCCGAGCTCAGATGAAAGAGTTATGTCCGTTTTCGTGAAGCCCTACCGTGTAGAGTTGCCACACGGGAACCCAAACATGCCATGTGGCATCTCACGCCTCATGAGGCTGGTTTAGAGCCTAAAATGGCCACTTTGTGGCCACATCATGCGCCAGAACAGGCCACATGAGCCGTGTGGTGTGGCACTGGCCATGAGGCCCTCCATAAGTTTTCCAGAGTGAAAACTTTTCTAAGTATAAAATTATTGTCTTATAACTTTCATGAAATTTTCTAAGTATGTGCTTTTCACAGCCCATGAACCAATTCGTGAGGTGAAACTTAGGCAAAAAAAAATTCTAAGTGTTGGCAAAGTTTCCAATTTCCAGAAATTGTCTAAGTGTTGGTTCATGGGCACTCCACGTGCCACACAACCTTTGTAACCTCAAGTGAGGTGACACTTTATCAATTTTTCTCTCTATTTCATTAATGGAGTTTTCATAAATTTAATATATTCTAATGATTTTTGGGGCTTCCTATGCATCTTAACCCTTCCTAAAGACCTAAACTCCATTCCTAACTATCAAATTCACTCCTCTCCATTTGAATACACTCTCAAATTCTCTCAAGAGCCTCTACCAAAACCCCAATACAAATTCAAGGACACTCCAGAACAAGTTTTGGATTTCAAGACCCCATTCCAAGTTTCAAGTCTTTCTCAACCCAATTTCAAGAAATTCAAGATATAAGGTATGTGGGTTTCAACCATTGGGACCTTTCACGCATGGTGCCTAACCTTTTTTTAACACAAATTGCATGTTTTCAAGTTAGAATAGCTATGGGTATCTCTTATTATGAAAGTTGATTATAAACCATGTTGGGGTTTCATAAGATGTTAATTATTTAAGTATGTTTTGAGCTATGAATCTATGATCCATTATGTGATTTGATGAAGGGTCTTGATGTATCTTGAATGAGGTTTTTACCAAGTGTTGGTGGGTGGTTTTACATGGATTTTTCTCACATGATTTCACTCTTTAATTGCATGGTTTTGTACCCGCCAAGTGCTTGATAAAATGTCCGATTATGGATTCTTGAGTTATTGAAGGTCTAATACATGGTATATGAGTTGAGTGACTTTATGATGATGAAATGAATATATATTTGAGTTGTTTTCATAAAAAGTATCTATAGTATTATAAGTCAACCACACCTAGTTGAGGAGCTGTTATGTCTCAACCACTATGAAAGGGGGTGGTATGCCCATCTACCAATTGAGGGGTACATTCACTCAATCACTTTGATGACGGTGGTCATGCTCATTTACCAATTGAGGGGGGGTGTATTCCTCAATCACTTTGATGGGGGGTGGTCATGCTCATCTATGAGAGGTAAATTTCTCAACCACTTCCCAAAGGGTGGTCATACCTTGGATTCCAAATACTAGTTTGGTTGGACTATAAAGGTGTTCTATATAAGCATGTTTTACTTCAAGCATTGATCATGTATGTCATATTGTTATTATACTTACCCATTGCTCATGTATATGTATCTTTATTATGTTGTCTATCTTTTGTTGCATTGTATCCTACATACTTAGTACATTCAAACGTACTAACGCATACTCTATGCCTACATGATGTTAATATATAGGAATTGGAGCTCCACTTGATCATCTTCCTTCACGTGGTTAGGACTATCTCTTGAAGCAAGCTTGGTGAGACCTCAACTTCTGAGGATGATATCTATTGATCCTATGTTATGTGAAGACTTCTTTCTTTGTTTGATGTTTATGACTATAAGAGTGAGCACGAAGAGTGTCTTGGCTCCCGCTCAACTTTAAGATTAGAGGTGTTGTTGGACAAGTTGTGTAACTATGCTTTGAGCGTTGACTTATCTTGTGTCTTGAATGATTTTATGTATGAAAGACTCCCTTAGCCCCTTTTTCCCTTATTAGGCTCTTGTTGTTGATTATGGCTTCCGTGACCAAGGATGTGTAATCGATATGCTAAGAGGCGTGTTTAGGGTTCCTTCGGGTTCCCTATTCGTCGTGTCACGTCTAGGCCCAAGGCTTGGGTCGTGACACATGCATATTCAAACATTCATAATATCAATGCAATTCAACATAATATGACTTAAACTTTAAAAACATCAATTAGATACAGTCATATCTCAATTTAATCAAGTCAACACTAATTTAAAAGACTCATATTCAAGGTAAGCTTAAAATTCTTAAATTAAGAAGTAAGAAATCTTTGGGGTCTTTATGATTTAAATAAATCATGGATAAATAAATCTCACATTCCTTAGATATCTGGAAGAACTAAGAAGAAATTGATTTGAGAAGAAGGCCCTCTTTGAATTTCCAAGTTGAATCTTCAATGTCATACTTGAAAGAAGTTCTTCAAAGGGAGAAATTTCTAGAGTTCTAAGTGTAATGAATGTAATTAAATAAAGATGAAGGAGTATAGCTCTTTTCAGAGGTTTAGGATAGGTTAGAAAGTCACAAATGATCCTTAAAAGTAACCAAAATTACGAGAAAGCCATTAATGAAGCGAGCACTAAAATGTGCCCAGAGGTCTCGTGGTAGGGCATCACGGCCCATACAAGTGACCATGGACCATACAAGGGTCCGTGGTAGGGGTCCTCTGAGACTTAGAAAATTTTCAAATTAAGGACGTTTTCATTTAAGGCTTCATGGTCCATACAAAGGTTCAGTGATCATATAATGGTTCGTACAGATGACCCAAGTTTCGAGACGATAATTTTACACTTGGAATCATACTTTTGGGAGAGAGCTTCATGAGACACCCCACCATAGCTCATAGTGAGTTGTACGACCCGTACAAGGTCTCTTGGTGGCTGCCTTAACCAATTTCTTGGCTTGAAGGCTGGAGCACCTTCTAAGAGCCCCTTCCACAGCTCGTGGGAGGTGCCATGGCGGGACACCAAGCGTATAACTCCTTCTTAAGTCACATGAAGCCATACACAAGCAACTATGGGTCACAAACCTCTAGAAACTTGATTTTAAGCATCAATAAGGTCTCACGAGGTCCGGGTCCTTACAGATTTTTACCATTGCATATCTAAAATGTAAATTGAGTTACCAAATGCATTATCCATGACAAGTGCTAGAATTAACAAGAAAATTTAAGTAAAATTCTATTCTTCTGCTCAAATCTTCACTCCTCAAAGCCAAGCGCAAAACCACTTTTTCAAGTAAAAACTAATTTCTTGATGAATGTACTTTTTCTCCCTAGAATTGTGTCAAGTGTAGTACTGAAGATTTCAATGTGTACCCAAAAATCCTTCTATTTCCCTTTCATACTCCAGATGAAAGTACCCTAAATTTGTGCACAATTTGCCATTTGACGGTTAAGATTGGCCATCACCGAGCACATTCGCTGATCAGCTAAATGTACACTTGACCACCCTTTTGAACTACTCCTAAAGGCCTTAGACACTATAACTTTCGGCGATGACGTTGTGCATTGCCTAACCTGTTTGACAATCCGCCAAAGTTGCACCTTTGTTGCCTTTTTTTTTACAGAATACTTGGGGTTGTCCATTGCAACAAAAGACGGTCAATGTCATCATTCAACGATGGTCGACTTCTACCGCCTTTTGGCAATTTTACTCTTTTTCTCCTATTTTGCTAAGACTTGTCCTTCTAGGCATTTCCTTCCTCATTTCTAGCATCAACCACTTAAATTGGTTAATATATGATGCAAAAGAATACATTGAGGATAATATTTTATGTAATTTAAGCCCTATATGAGTTCAACATATGGACTCATCGGGCTGTGGGGGAGCCAAGACATCCTGCTGCTACTCAATGGGGTGTGGGGGCTACTCCCTATCTGGAACTAGCAGTGCACCCCCCCTCCCCCGACTCTTCCCGGAGACCAACTTCTACGTGACATATCTGCGAACGAATGAAACAATCATATTCCAGGGAACCAACAGGCACTATTGCACGAATAGAATCAACAAGGAAAAGTTCCCTAAACATTTTGTAGCCTCCTAAACATAAGTCAGAGATGTTTTCGCACCCATCCGCATGATTCTACTAGACAACAACTCTATACAAATGAGACTAATGAACTGGCTTTAATACTAACTTATCACGATCTAAGACTAGGGCCTAGATGTGACACGGCACATGGAAAAGTCAAAGGCAACCTAAACAAGCCTCTTAGCATATCGCTTACACATTCTTGATTGCGGTATATAAAACAAACATTTAATAAATAATTCTAAGGGAATATGGGCTTATAAATCACGCTTTGGGGATAGATGGGGGAAATGAATTTGCATGAATCACATAACAAGTAAGTATTAAAGAGAGGGTAAGTATGACTCAATCTATGGGACAATAGGGAGTTAGGACTTTCATCACTTTCCATCAATATCAATAGCATCAAATAGTCCCACATAAGGGATAGGGTCTAAGGGATAAGCCTCCATAAAAGCTCAACATCTCAACATAGGCACATAACATAAGTATCCAACAATACCTCTAAGTATGAATAGGATAGGGGCTAAGACATGTCCTGGACTCACCCTCAAATTAGAAAATAAAGTAGAATAAAGTCTCAACATAAGCAAGGTAGAAATCGAATATTGTCTCCGAACTAAAGGACTCACCATAAGAAAAATCTTCTATGATCCAAATGCTAGCCATGTGAAGGATATCGAGGAGCTTCGGTCCCTACATTGTTAAATCATATAGGCAAAAAATATATATTAGTACTTTGAATGTACTAGTATGTGGGCACGCAATGCACAAAATATGAGTCATAAAACTAGTGAACAACCTGATCATTTAAAAACATCACTTGAATCGTAAAACACAAAATAATAAGGGACATAGGTTATCATGCATAAGTAAAATAGTCATATCCTTTTGGAAAATATGTTTTTTTTTACATCAAAAAAAGAACCATCTATTGTAAATGAAACCCTTGTAGTAATAATGAAGGACACCGAACATACTTGGAAAAAAGGTCATATACCTTTATGATAAATACCATTTCTAATAACAAGGAATATAGCATATGTGAAGAAAACTATTTGAAATTTAGAGACATGAGTTATACAACTTTAAGACACCATTGGACATGACATAAAGGAACCATCATAAGAAGGATAACATGGGACCATAAGAAGAACTTGAACATGTGGGAGAGCAACCTTTAATCGATATAAACCATGTGAGCTAAGCCATGGAATCTCGATATTTCCCTTGAACTAAATGGAGGGGAAAGTTACTTGCCAAGGCGACCTCCTATGATGCCTAAGTGGATCCACGAAAGCTAACTATTAAGCAATCTCTAATAATGGTTAGTCTAGAAGTCATCCTCTACTATCGGTGACTCCTATTTTCTATAGTGGTACGTAGTTATGGGACAACAGGATTCTACTAACGGTCTCTTGCCCTAGCTATGGGGAGTATCCTCATCTATTCCAACGTCCACTCGGTGCTAAGTTTGTCTCTGACAGAATAACCATAGACATGAATCATAGAATCTTCTAACACGGAGAGGTATTCTACTAACCCATCCCTCAAACATTTAGACACAATGGAGAGGAATTCTACTTACTCATCCCAGAAACATTTACACACAATAGAGAGGAATTCTACTAACTCATCCCATAAGCCTATCGAAACAATATAGAGGTATTCCACTAACCCATTATACAAGACCTCTGAACATAAATCATCATCATAAGGATAACTCCTAAATCTAGTTTATGCCTATACTATTGGCCTATCATCATCTCATAATCTACTCTAGATAGAGGACTCATACCTCAGTCATTCATTTATTTTAAACTTCATAAGACTAGTTCTATTAGACATACAAATATGAGGGTAATCATGACATGCACAATTTGTATACCATAACATGAATAATATCATAATAACTCAATATATCAAAGAGTAGCTCATCAAAGTTGATGCTTCATAAAATCAAAGAAAGGGGCTTCATATTATTCAAAAAATTCACAATGTTCTAATGAGCTCATAGTATGCATAATAGCCCTTTAACATTCTTAACATTCATAATTTAAATTTCTTACGTTAGAACTTTCATCAACATAGAAGTTTGTCAATTACGTTAGCCAAAACATGATGGGTGATATAAACATAAGCTTAAAATTATGCAATTCAAGAGTATAAAACATGAGAGGGCAAAATAAAGTCATTTAAGAATCATTGAAAACAACCCACCAACATTGTAGTAAAACCCCAATAGGGGTATCATGAAAACCATTCAAAATTCATAATCTTTCCAAGTCTTTTAAGATTTCATGGCATGCAAAGCTTTAGTATCATAATCATAACATTATCTTATTCCTTAATAGGAGCCCATGCATCAATAGATCAATAATTAATCAATTCCCAATATATTTCACGCAATTGGGTTATAATAGAAATTACTCATAATGAATTAGTCATTAAAATCAAGAAATTTGATGAAAATAGTTTTGGACTCCATGGATGGAAGGACTCATGGATGGAAGACCCACATACCTTAAACTTAAGATTTCTTGAAGGAAACTTGAGAAAGACTTGGGGCTTCACTTGTATTCTTAAAATTCAAGATGAGTTCTTGAGATTCTTGAAAATGATTGGAGGATTTGATAATGAATTGGAAGGATTTTGGGAGTGTTTGTGAGAGATTTAGGGCTTTGAATGGCTGAAAAATGAAAGTTTCCTGTCAATATAGGTATTGGATTATTACCTAATTGTCCTCAAGTGGAACAGAAAATTATCAAAAAATTTTGACCTATGGCACGGCAAGTCTGCGACACGGAATTGTCGCAAACCCTACTGGTTTGCACAATTTAATTGAAAATTTTATTTTTTGACATAGATAATTTATACATTGTAGGTAACCATTTTCCTGCACAATTTTGCCTCCTGAATAACAATATGAAGTCAGATTTGTGAAATAATATATGAATTTTAAAATATTAATAAAAGTACATCGTAGAGTCTTTCGGAGCTACGTTTAGGGGTGTTACAGTTATTGACTACTGTCAACTTTTAGCCTATTTCCAAATAAATTTACCAAAAGTGGTTTAAATCCCACCGCAAGCCTCGTGTATTCAGCCAATCACGCTCTAGCCTAATTTGGCTATTTTAGAGCTGATAAAATCGTTAGAATTCTATTCCGAGGCCGTTTACTAAGACTTTACCTAAAAGTTCATTTTTCAGTTATAACTGACCTTCTAACATGGAAAGCGACATATTTTTCAAACGAACGACTCGACAACCGCACTATTAGTGCCAACAAGTCCCAAATGTCCTGGGATCGCTATAGAAGTACTCCGTCCAAGGAGATACATGTGAAAACACAAAATGACCTAGAGAATCATTATAAATTGTCTTAGAGTCTAAGGTCTTATTATTTGGTGCAAATATCAAAAACGCAGGGATTAGTAACTCAGGGATCAGTAATGCAAGGATTATTTTTTATCAAGTATTTGGTTCATTACTTCTCATCTAATCTTGTGGTTGGTTTAAAATTTTACAAAAAGCTTCTTTTCTAATTATATCTTTGAATTTATTATTGGATATTATATTTCATGTAATTTGGTCAAGTAGATGATTGTCGGAGATTTTTTTTTTTTTTTGTAGTCTTCTAATTAGTTTGGAGAAGAACAAATTTATTGTCATATTTCTACTTTCTCACTTGAGTGATTTGAAGATAAATAATTGTCATCTTAATAAAGTTGATTATCCACAAAACATCAATTTTTAATTTAATAAAGATAGAACATCTACTTTTAAAATAAAAAAAGATCATAAACAATAATAAGATTGAATAAATCATCTACATTTACACATAAAAATTGTAAGTTGTAGTTTTAAATGGAGTTAATATGTTAAATCACTCAATTTTGAGAATTTATCTATTGAGCTTTGTTTTGTATACTAAAATCACTCAATAAGGCATCTGTATCAACAAAATCACTCAACTAAATTAATTATCGAAACAAATTTTTGACATGCCAATTTTTTTTTATATTATGTAAATATGAACCCATAAATAAATAACATTTAAAAATTTGATATGACAAAAAAATATATTTTATATTATGTAATATGAACCCAAAAATGAAAAAAAATTGTAAGTTAATTTATTTAAATAAATTTATTAGTACAAAACTACAAATGTAAAACATAACATCAAGAAAATTAAAAAAACGATTAAAAGAATTTGAGGGGATTGAGGGATAGTTTGGTCATTTTAGGTGGTATATCCAAGGATTGTTAAACCTTGAATTAGCTATCCCTCAATTTTTTAGGGATAAAATAATACCTTGAATGAGATATAACTAATCCATGGGTTAAATCAAATAAAGTGACCAAACAATGGATTAGTTGAATTACCCAGGGACTTTTCTTAATCCAGAGATTATTTTTATATAATATAGCCTATCAAACAGGTCCTAAGTGTTATGGAATGCGTGAGAGTATTAGAATAGGTTAGGAACTGATTTATGAGGGCATAGAAGTCTATACACATCACATAGGGGCTTAGGATCTCGGAAAATACTGAACTAACCTGACCTAAACGAACCTAAAAAATTGCACAGTGCACTACCACGATGCACTGATGAATCATGAAGTGCACCACGGCTCGTGATGTGCACAATGGAGTGCAAGGTAGGCTCGATCAAAGTAGAGGGCTCACCAGGGAACCCCTTCACGAGGCATGGTGTGCACCATGACCCGTGAAGGGTCTTGTGGTGTGCACCACAAGCTGGGCAACCCATTTCCGCTAAGGCAAGCTACCATGAAACCGTCCACGGCTAGTGGTGCCAACCACGACCGGTGGAGGGTACCTTAAAAGGTATTCCTGGCAAAAAACTCTTGAAAACATGATTTTATGCCTTGATTCAATCTTACAGAGATGGGGTCCTTACAACTTATTACTACAGTTGACTCAAAAATATTGTTTTCCTAATAAGTAATAAAATCTAAAATATATTTACTTCTCAATATTTTTTGAATTAAAGATGGATAAATATTTGTTAATATAATCATTGATTTTAAAGTTAAGATACAATAATTATAACGCCATAAAAATAAAAATTTAATACATTGCTTCAAAGTACAAAGTGCTCCTTTTGTCTTATTTTAATTGAATTTGTGAGATAATTCACACATATTAAGAAAATCATTCAAAGACAAAATTTACATAATACTTTCCACTATTACTCTTTGTAAAATCATAAATATGTAGTCTAATTTATCTCATAGAAAATACAAAAGATCAATAAATGAGAAGACAAATATGGAAAAAGTTTCAAATATTTACCTTAAACTTTAAATAATTCAAATATTTTGAACATTGAAAAAGGTCTCAAAAATTCAATTAATTTGAGATGGAGGGAATATCTTTAAAATTCACTGATAAAGTTATTTTGACCTTTTTTCATATTAACTTTAAAATCAAGAAATATGTTAGCAAATGATAATTCGAGTTCAATTTGGAAAAAAAATATTTTTTGAATATCTAAATAAAAATTAATGATTAGATCATTATGATCTTATATTTGATTTATATTTTCAATTTGAAAAACAAATGGCATAATTCTATTTTAATTGATAAAGAATGATTAAGAAGAACTTTTAAATTACTTGAAAGAATTTTAAAGGACAAAAAAAGTGCTTTCAAAAACTATATTTTATTCAAAAAATGCATTTAAAAAGAAAAATATGTATTTGTTATTAAGAAAAGAGGTAATTTTGATCCAAAAGAATGTTTTGAACTAAATTATTAATGAAAGGCTTAAATTATTGGCGGATGAAAGTTTTACATTTAATTTTAAGAATATTTTTGACTTGAGGAATTTATAGTGGAAACAAGTGGGGTGTAAGTAGTTTCCCATTTATAGACCCACAGGAAAATAGAGGGAAGACTAAAATTTGAAAATTTGACCTAAAATTTGACACCAATTTTTTTTAATAGCCAAAACATCCCCGCGTCGATTGGGCATTAGTCTGCACTCTACACCCTTCTCTCTCTTTATATATATATTTAAAAAAATCACCAATCGTCTCTTCTCTTTCATAACGCCCCCCCTCTCTCTCTCTCTCACTCTACTCCATTGGGTTTTTTTTCCCTACTTTACCTTATACTTCTCCGATGGCGCACGATAGCGATCTTCCTTGCGACGGCGATGGTGTCTGTATGGCCTGCAAAACGAAGCCTTCAGAGAACGAATCCCTCATCTGCAAGACTTGTGCCACTCCCTGGCACGTCAACTGCCTCTCTGCTCCTCCCGATTCCATGGCCGACGCCGTCAACTGGGAGTGTCCTGACTGCTCCTTGCCCCCCGATGCCCCTGTTAAACAGAATGCCGCTGCTTCCTCCTCATCCGGCGACTTAATCGCCGCTGTTCGGGCCATTGAATCTGATTCCTCGCTCACCGAACAGGAAAAGGCCAAACGACGACAAGAGCTCTTGAGCGGAAGCTCCAAAGACACTACTCTTGAGCCGATTAAACCAGACAATGATGTGCTAAATATCCTTGATGGCAGTTTGAACTGCTCTATGTGCATGCAATTGCCAGAGAGACCTGTCACGGTATATCTGCCTCGCCTTCCCATTTTGTTTTAAGTTTTGTTCCTTTTCCTTTTGTATGTTTTAAGTTTCATGCCCTTTTAGCATTAAACATATACTTAGTCTGAAATATTTCACCTTTTAAGAAATGCAAGTGTCGTTGACCCTTAGATGTAATAGTAGCTGGCTGAAGATGACTTCTTTCTAGGTCACATTTGTCAATTGGAACATAAGGAGCCTAACATTTTGTTCTCACTAAGTTTATGCTTGATCACAAGTATAGGATGTGTCTTAAGCTATACTTAATTTCAAATGCTGAGCGCCTCCTTGATACCTCATATGGTATTTGTTTTGCAGTAACCATTGTCTCTTTAAATGGTGTATGTGGTGTTTCATGCTTATGTTTTTATATTCTTTTTATCCTTTTTCTTTTTCATTTTTGAGCACTAAACTATTGGTTATATACATGACTTTGAATGGCTCAAGCCCAATAGATTTGGCATTCGGAATATTTTACCTACTTGACGATCACTTACAAGTTATCTCAATCCTTTGTTGAATAAATGCTCATTTTCTTTTCAAGGAATAGTAATTTAACTGGCATGCTTTATACAACTCCATCTTAATACTGTTATCTTGTTCATGTCAGACACCTTGTGGTCATAATTTTTGCCTGAAGTGCTTCCAAAAGTGGGTTGGTCAGCGGAAGAGTACCTGCGCTAACTGTCGCACTCCTATTCCAGCTAAAATGGCAAGCCAGCCTCGAATTAACTCTGCTCTGGTCATTGCCATAAGAATGGCAAGAATGCTACGGTCTGGTACCTCTGGTGGGACCTCAAAAGTTTCACATTTTATTCACAACCAAAACAGACCTGACAAAGCTTTCACCACTGAGCGTGCAAAAAAGACTGGGAAGGCTAATGCTTGCAGTGGGAAGATTTTTGTTACAATCCCTGGTGACCATTTTGGACCAATTTCTGCAGAAAATGATCCAGAGCGCAACTTGGGTGTTTTGGTTGGTGAGACTTGGGAGGATCGTTTTGAGTGTCGGCAGTGGGGGGCTCATTTCCCTCATGTGGCTGGTATTGCAGGACAGTCAGATTATGGGGCCCAGTCTGTTGCACTTTCTGGAGGGTATGAAGATGATGAGGACCATGGTGAATGGTTTTTGTATACTGGAAGGTAAAGTGTCTGTGGCTTTTTTTTCTTTTTATTGGATACATGTGCATTCTGACTTCTTTTTAAACTCGGCCTGTGTGCAACTTGTTCACTCAAGTTTATGTAAGTATGAATCCCACTTGTGATGCATATTTCTATGTTGAATTTTTGTTCTCCATTTCTCGTGTTTGTGAACCATGCTTTTACTTGTAAAATATCCATATTGTAACATCATCTTAGTTACTATTTGAGTTAATTAGTCATCTGACCTGATGCTGAATTTGGTCCATGAGTGATCTTTTTAAGCTGTTTTATCCTTTTAGTTTTTCACAACTTTTCATGGTTATTTTTTGTCTTTTGTTTGCTTAGTCCAGATTAATGTTTGGTTTTGCATTTGTTTACTTATTTGTACTGATAATTCTTTGGAAATAGCCTCTCTACCTTCAGAAGGTAGGGGTAAGGTTGCATACACACCACCCTCTCAGACACCACTTGTGGGGCTACATCTTGGTATGTCGCACTGATAAGTCTTGGTGTAATATCTGCTGTTGGGTTTCTGCTGAGGTATTCATAACTATTTTTATGTTGATTTGTGTTGGATAGTGGTGGAAGAGACTTGAGTGGTAACAAGCGAACAAGCAAGCAACAATCATTTGACCAGAAATTTGATAAGCTTAATGAAGCTTTACGTGTCAGCTGTCTCAAGGGTTATCCTGTTCGAGTTGTGAGGTCAGTTGGTGCATTTACCTCTCTGAATAATTGGGTGTAGAGCTGAAACAAGTTCTTGCTATTCCTTCTTTGGACTGGAAGTTGGCTGATATATTGTTGCCTTATGCTCTCATGGGCTTGTCCAAAAAGTATATGTTGTTTGCTTAGCCAAGTTTGCATAATTAGCTGATATACTTGTTATCAGTCTTGCCATTCCTTCCAAGATGGTTGTTAGTTCCAATGTTTGGTAGTAGCAAGTATCATGATACATGTTCTATATTGCAATCAATATTTTTTAGCTTTGGGGTGATGACTTTCTGCTATTGAACTTATCTTGTCCTATGACAACAAACTAATTTTGTCAGCATCCATGGGTTGGTTAATACAATCCACATCAAGTACCTTTTTCATTTCCATTGAGAGTTTATTGCTTAATTCACAAGTCTTGTCTTTGTCCTTTCCACTGTGTATAGGTCTCACAAGGAGAAATGCTCTTCGTACGCACCAGACAAAGGAGTTCGATATGATGGGGTCTACAGGATTGAGAAGTGTTGGCGGAAAGCTGGAAAACAAGTTGAACTCTTGCTCAAAAGCTTCATGCATCTGTATCTCCAACTATTTTTTCACTTGTTTAAATTACATTGGCTTTTGTGCAGGGATTCAAAGTTTGCCGATACCTTTTTGTGCGCTGTGATAATGAACCTGCACCATGGACCAGGTCTTTTTTTGTGTCATTTTTTCTTTGTAATAATTCCAACCCCTTCTATTTGGGCTTTAATCATGTTCTTTTCACCTTGATATATATTGGCAGTGATGAACATGGGGACCGTCCTAGGGCCTTGCCTCTCATCAAAGAACTAAAAGGTGCCACAGATGTGACTGAGAGAAAAGGAGCTCCAGCCTGGGATTATGATGTGAGAAGCTAGATATTTGTCTGATGATATTTGGAATCTCCCATGCATTCGTAGCACATTAAAAGGATATTGACTATCTGATATCTTTTTGCCTATATTATTGGTGACTTTACCTTTTTTCTGTAAATGCAGTGAAATGTTTTTTGTTGACTTATTGATATGCAAAGCATACAGTTATATGAATGCTGGTATTGTTTGTAATATTTGTTTCTGTTTTACAGGAGGAAAAGAGTTGCTGGATGTGGAAAAAGGCTCCTCCTCCTAGTAGGAAACCAGTTCAATGTGAAAATGAAGATGGAACAGAAGTCAGAAAAGTTAGACCAAAGAGACTTACAATGTCTGTAAAGCAGAGGCTCTTGAAAGGTATACCTATCATTCAATGCTTTTCATTAGATATTTTCCTTTCTAATCTGATTTGACTATGTATTCTGTGTGATTATTAATGATTGCATTGTTCGATTATATTTCTCAATATAATGAAATGAGGTTCTTGATGGTGCAGAGTTTAACTGTCTTCTTTGTCGAGAAGTGATGAATGACCCGCTTACCACTCCATGTGCTCATAACTTCTGCAAGGCATGTTTGGATGGTGCCTTTGCAGGGCAATCTTTTACAAAACAGAGGACATGTGAAGGCAGACGTACGTTGAGAGCACAGAAAAATATAATGAAATGCCCATCGTGCCCAACTGATATATCTGATTTCCTCCGGAATCCCCAGGTACCTAATTCACAGCACACCTGATGACTTCATGGGACTCCAAATTTGACCATGACAATCTCCGTTTTGTATGTGTGTCTATATGTAAAACTTAATCATTATGGTTTTCTTTAAGAACTTGCTATTCTGACTATAGATTTTGCTCTTACTCATAAGGATGTTTCATTGGCAGATTAATAGAGAGTTGATGAATGTGATAGAATCACTGAAGCGCCAAATTGAGGAAGAAGAAAGTGCAGCATTAAGTGCTCACGTTGATGATGGTGGCTTGGATGGAAATGATGAGATTCTAGCTGATGAAGCTGCTGAAACAGATAAAAGTGTGGAGGATGATAAAGAAGGTGCACAGCCTGTGAATGAGACTGAAACCAAGCAGAGCCACAAGAGGAAGAGATCCAATAGTATTGACAATATATCACCCAAAAAATCCATTGACAAATCTGACGTTATGCATAATCCTGAGCTAGTTGATTCTGCCATACCTGAATCTTCAGTTTGTGAGTAGCCACAAGTGTCTGGACATGCTGCCCGTATCGCGTCTTTGAAGAAGCAGCAAAATAGTGGCAACTAAGGCGGTTCTGGGAATGATGATTCTGGTCAAGCTGGCCGACACATGTTTATTGTGGATAGTTTCTGGTTTATTTTTGTTTGGACCTATAAGAACTTGGTGCATTTGTCAGACTCTAATTGCATAGCAAACTTGCTTTGATGTTGACGCTTATATCAGCAACCAATTGGTGTTCTATTGTAATCGTTTCGGATAGTAGATTTAAATTATGAACTGCAACCATTAGTGATGGAGATTTATTTTCTTTTTACACCTGCATCTTGGTGTTAAATTTGTTACAGAGCATTCCTCTGTATTTGCTTTCTGTTGTGGTCTCACCTAAGTTTCACAAGATGTTCAACAGATTCCTATGAAGCAACAAAGATGAGGGTAAGAGTAAACATTGGGTGTCATGAGTGAAGGGTGTGTTTCGCTAGGGAAGGAGGTTCAGGCTTCAGATTTCTATTTGATCTAAAGCCTTATTTGCTGAACTATGGTGAGTTTTCAGAACTTTCAAATTCCTTTGAACTGATAGTATGTGGAATAGGTATTGTAGAAAGATAAATCCTACATTAGTACATTGGAAAGTTGGGGGGGGGGGGGGGGGGGGGTTCAACTTTGGAAATTGATACTTAAGGCCAGAGACTATTGAACAAAGAGATAGGGTGGGGGCCTGTTGTGGATTCTTCTAATATATGATTTGAGAGCTGATCTGAATTGGGGG
>JAPFFP010000089.1:1823310-1841527 GCA_026153255.1 Solanum medicagineum
AGCTACTGGCCTAACTTTACAAATTGTGGTGTCGGCCATCTATATCAGCAAACATTTAACATTAATATAGATATATTGTTATTATTTTATTTTATTTTATTTTTTTTGTCGTTACATAAACTGTCTAAGAAGTGAGTAATGTACTCCACCTTTGGGGAGGACATGATTACACCAAAAATAAAAGGTAATAAGGCGGTTCAACTTCAAACTCTGGAAAGGAATGCTCTTATTTTTAAAGCATTTCTGATTCCTTTCCTTCCAAATTGTCCACCGAATGCATGTAGGAACAATCTTCCATCTCTCCTTGTGACCTGACATATTCCCTTCTCTGTTCCAGCATGTTAGAAAATCTGAAGTGTGTCTTGGCATGGACCAGCTGATACCCCTCAAATATAAAAGGACCTGCCACAGTTCACTATGCAGTGGAGAAAGAGATGGTTTGTTGTCTTTGTTTCTGTTTCACAAAAAAAACACATGGAGCATAATTGCCTTCCCCTTTTCATAAGATTGTCCTGAGTTAGTATTGCTTCCTTGGTTACCAACCAAGTGAAACAAGACACCTTGTGAGGTACTTTGATTTCCATATCATCTTCCAAGGCCATGGTAGAAGCATTTCAGCTGGCCTGTCAAGATATCTATAGGCTGATTTTACTATGAACTTACAATTGTTGGCCCAAACCATTGTAAACTGTCGTCATTTGTATTGAGTTTGTTTACCTGGTCCAAAGACATGTAAAAATCTACTAATCTATCTATTTTCCAATCATTCAACATTCTCCTGAAAGATAGATTCCATCCTTGATTGTCTCTAACTTTTGCTACTGTTGTCTCCTTTTGTTGGTTCAAATTATATATCATAGGATGCAACTGTTTTAGGGAGTGTTGCCCAACCCACACATCATTCCAGAAGGATGTCTTTCTACCATTACCTATAATAGTTTTTGAGTTTCCCCATATTTTAGTCCATAGGTTCCTGATTGTTCTCCATGGTCCTACCCCATAAGATTTTTTGACCTCCTTAGTAGTCCATAAGCCTTCCATTGCATATTTGGCTACAGAAACAAACCTCATTAGCCACTTTAAGCAGAGACTCTGGTTTTGAACTTTGAGATTCTTTATGCCCATTCCCCCTTCTTTTTTGTTGTTTAACACCACATCCCATTTCACGAAGTGATATTTCTTTTAATCTCTCCATTTCCTTGCCATAGAAAATTTCTCCTGGTGGAGTCCAACTTGTTTGAGACACCTACTGGTATAGTGAATAAAGACATCATGTAGGTTTGCATAGCATCCAGCACACTATGAATTAGTGTTTGATCTTTCACCTGAGATAGGTATTGACTTCTCCAATTTACTAGTTTTTTTTTCCACACTTCCCACCACTGTATTCCATATGTTCTTTAATTTGCTCTTTGCTTCTAGAGGCTTCCCTAGGTAGGTGGTAGGTATTTCCCCTACTTTACCTCCTAGAATGTCAGTCTGTTGATTTCTTAGGCTTCATTAACCAGATAGACAAAGCTTTTGCTCCAATTTATGTTTAATCTAGAAAGAACTTCAAACAATATAAAAAATAATCCTCAAATGCTTTAGTTGTTCTTCCTCTGCACCACGGAACACTAGGGTATCATCAGAACCCCTTGATCATGTTATTTGATTATGCAGTTTCAACATGTCACTCAATCCTCCCATAGCTGGATAAAAAGGAAGGGGAAGAGAGGATCCCCTTTCAGAAGAAAAAAACCAGGAGTACCATTTATTAAGACTGAGAATTTGACCGTTTCCACACAGTACTTTAACCAAGTTATCCACCTATTCCCAAAACCATTCTCTCTGATGTGTTCCACAAAAAGCTCCAATTGTGATGATAATAAGCCTTTTTCTATGTCCAACTTACATAGAATCCCAGGAACTTTGGTTATTCTCCTCACATCCACAGACTAATTGGCTATAAGTTTGACATCCATGATCTACCTACCCTTGATGAAGGCCAATTGATGTGTATCCACCAGCTTTGAGATCACTTTCTTGAGTCTTTTGGCTAGGATCTTGGATATGATCTTGTAGACACTGCTAATCAGACTAGTGGGCCTGAACTCCTTCAACTCTAATGCACCCATCTTTTTTGGGATCAAAGCTATAAATGTAGCATTGAAACTTTTTTCAAAGTAGTCTTGAATTTCTGGATGGTTGCTATTACTTCTGCCTTCACCACCTCCCAGCATTGTTCGAGAAAAGCCATGGTAAAACCATCTGGACCAGGAGCCTCGTCTCCTGCACAAATAAAAATACATTCTTTGATTTCCTGTTCTTGAAATTGACTTTGAAGGAGGAGGTTTTCTTCTGTATTGAGCCTAGGTTGTCCTCTGGGACTAAATTGAGGTCTTCAGTGTTCGTTCTCTCAGTAAAGGTTTTGATAAAAACCTATGATCTACTCCTTGATTGTCTTTGATTCAGTGACATAAGTTCCATTGGTCAGAAGACTGTCAATGTTGTTGCATCTCTTGTGACTGCTTGCTGTTCTGTGGAAAAACTGTGTTTTTGTCACCCTATTTCAGACACACTGCCCTGGATCTTTGCCTCCATGCTATTACCTCTTTCTTTGCCACTTCCTCAAACTCTACTGTCAGAACAATCCTCAGATACGACTCATCTTCAGACAGGCACCTTTGTTCCTGGATCACATCTAATCATAAAGCTGATTCAAGATGTTTGTTCCTGTAAACCAAGATTGTCTTGTGCAGTTTTGCTCCATTCTTTCATCTTCACTTTGAGAGCCTTCAACTTTCAAGCTAGAATGTAGTTTGGTCTACCTACAAAAATTCCAGAGTTCCACCACCCCTTAACTGTCTCTATGAAATTTTCAGTTTGCAGCCACCAATTTTTGAATTCAAAATAAGACTCTTACCTCTCCCAGCTTCCACATTCTAGTAAGGGGTTCTGGTCTGACATAACTCTAGGCATACTAGTAGTTTGTTTGATTTTCTTGAAAGTTGTCTCCCATTCTTCTTAAAATATGAACCTGTCCAATCTAGCTGAAGCGGCATGCATATCTCCTTTTCTCCTAGTGTAACTTTCACCTGTGAGTGGTGGATCTTCCAACTCCATATCCGCAATGAAATCTGAAAAGTCTTCCATAGCTTTGGTGATTCGGTTGTAGTTCTTCTTCTCAGAAGGGAAACTCACAACATTGAAGTCCCCGACAATCACCAGGGACCATTGAATAGGCTCCTGACTACTCTTAGCTCCCACCATACCTCTTCTTTTTCCTCTCTGTTATTTGGAGCATACACACCTGAGAGGTGCCAGCCAAAATCCTGTGTTTTGCCTCTAAATCTTATAGTAATACAGTAAGCCCCAACCTTAAAGACTTCTCCCTCCCATATGCTGCTGTCCCATAAAATGATAATCCCCCCTTGGTACCTGTGGCTTCCAACTGGGGAACTTTACCCTTCTATTGGCCCAAAGTTCTTTAATTATCTCCCTTATATCACCTCTTAAGTTAGATTCCTGAAAACAATATACATCTGCCCTCCATTTGTGTAACATGTTCTTAATCAACAGCCTCTTCACAGTATCATTGAGGCCTCCCATATTCCACGACACCAGTTTAATCTTCATTGAGATTGTTCACGAAGCACCCCCCTCTGCTTCTTGTTCCAAAGCTAATGAAGTTGTTGCGTGGTTCCAGGCTTTTAATCTCCTTTAGGATCTTTACTTTTAGAGTCATCAGCACTATTGCATTTGATACTTCTTCTGTTACTTGTCTTTTGCCATCAATTTTCATGAACAATCAAAGCCATCTCCTCACAACCTTGAAAATGGACTCCAAATTCCTTACTTAGCTTAATTATGTTCTGTTGAACCCACATGGGGATCGTCTTCTACGAGCCTGTTGCAATTTCTTCCACTGCTGAGTTGAGAGGTAAAATATCCTCTACTGTGTCACCCCCCTCCTCCTCTTCTATCTGAAGGTTCTCCTCTGCATGTGCAGCCAAGCTCTCCTTGTTGTCCGTCTGAATGATAGATATCGCATCCTCATTGATTTACTCTTCGGCCAACGCAAGATCATTGTTTGCTTTATTGTGAAAGTTGCCCTCATGTCGAGATGGTTCTGCCAAGTGAAGGTATCCCCTTCATGGACCACATCATGGTCCGTGGTGAGGTCCGTGAGTCGCGGTGTGTGCCCGTGGTGGCACACTTCACATAGCAGCCTCCAAAAAGCCAAGGCAGCCAGGAAAATGGCCAAGGCAGTCCTTCACGGGCCCTTTCATGGCCAGTGGTCCCTTCCACGGCTCGTGAAGGGTCCCTTGAAAGGTACCCCTGGCCAAAAACACTTGGAGTCTCCTTTTTAAGCATCGTTAAGGCCTTATGAAGTCCGGGTCCTTACATCACCGTCCCCAGACCCTAGTTGTAGGATTATATTGGGTATGTTGTTGTAGTTGGATCAAGATGGATTGTGTAAATGACGTGGAAACTTTGTTATGGGTATAGATAGCTTACAATAGACTGTACAAGGCTTTTCAACTTTGTTTTTTTTTTCTTTTGATAATATACCCAGCACAAACTTTATGATATATCAAGAATACTTATCTTTTCCCTGGAAAAAAATACAAGTCGCTTCTTTTTTTTTTTTCCCAAGAAATGTGCTTTGGAGGGCAATGTACATGTAGTATGAGTTCCTTCTACTTGATTGTTGGTTGTAATTTCTTATATTTGTTGAAGGATGGAGCCATAGAAGTTGTACAACACTTATTTGTTGATATAAAGGGTGAAAAGCTCTTACAAATATAAGTTGATCATTGTTCTTTGAATTTTTTCAGGATCCAAATTTCTATAAGTTCTTGGAAAAGCACAAGGACGTTGAAGCAATGCAAAATGGAGTAGTGGTCAGTAATTTCAAGATGTTTACCTGTTAACTGTTATGTGCAAGTTTTATTGGTTGGTAGTGAATGTTGTCTTCCAACAGTGAAGTGTTCATGGTCTAGCTCATATTTCGGATCGAATCTGTTAATTTAGTCCTCAGGGAGAAACCTAAAAAAACGTGAAATTTAGGGGAAAACAGAATTTTTTAATGATATTTCAAAAATTTCTATGCTGTTCTCTACACTCTACTTTCCTAATTCCAACAAGTTAAGAAAGGTTAATAAATATTTTTTTTTAAAGTGAAGAAAAATAAATTTTATAGACAATCTTGGAGACTGATGCTATTAAGTATTGGTTTTAGATTTTGCTTAGATTTGTTTTTACCGTGTTGCTTTGGAATGGAATTTGAACACAATTTCAGTAATTAAATGTTAAAAAGGTTGAACTCATCATATTTAAAGCAAGGATCCACCTCAGTAAATGGGTTTGTTAGCATGATTTTGTAACTTGATACTGATTTTTTAAATGTTGACTAGCTTGTACAAAATCCTGCTTAGGCCCATGACTCGACTTGCAGTTTAAGATGTTAATTTGTCTGTATTAATATTAATGGTTTTTGTGGGATTTTACTGGGTATTATGTTGTTTAATATTAATGGTGGGCGAATGTATTAAAACAGTTTCATTTTCAAAAATTAATGAATAAAATAAAACTTTAAAAGTTTGTTTGGTTTTTCAAACGTTGGAATAGCATGCAAGTGTTATGCTTTTCCAAAAGCGAGGGACGATGGGAACTTCTGATTGCATTATGAAGAATATCTTGAAAATTACTATTTGACTGGATGCAAGTTTTAATGGTTTTGATGGCAATGCAGAAACATTGTTTGAAAGAAGAGAGAATATTTGCTGCTTCTGAATGTCCTAGCAGCTCAAGATATAAGGGCTTTAGAAAATGATAGAAATCAGAATCTAATGTAGATTATGGTAATAGAGATGATAAGAAGAAATTTAGGCTTCTTATTTATACTATGCAAAAGACCATCAGTCGAAATACTTAGGGGTCGAGTGGTATGCAAAAGACATAGGTGATAGGACTGTAAAGTTACTGACACGTAGATGGAGAACCAGCACCTATTGTTTGACCTAAACAGATTATTTGGGTCTTCATTTGGAGCGTAGTATTTGGCGAAATTGGTTGATTGACTTGGCTTTTGTAATGTTTTGATACAAAAGGGACTAGGTCTTTTAAGGGAACTATTTGAGCGTACATTCAGTTTCACTGCTGGATAGTTTTACTGCTATCCAACAACCCTGTGCGTCGCACTTAAAAATTCATGGAAGTATATGGGCTCTATATGGCCCAAGTAGAGGAGTCGGAGGGAACTTGCAGCTAAAGCTTTCAGTACTGAAATGCTTTTGGGATTAGCCTCGAGGATTAGGAAGTGATCTTAATGTAAGAAGATATGAAGAAGAAAGAAATGTACATGATGGACACGGGTTATCAGGGGCTTCTAAAGTCTTATCGAAGATCTGGAATTAATTGACTCTCCTTTACATTGGGGTAAATTTACTGGTGTCTAAGGGAATGACCCAAGAAGAACATCCTGACTAGACTGATTATTACTTTCAAATGAGTGGGATGATAAGTTCAAGTTTATTAGTCCTACTTTGATTGATGTGATTTTAAATGCTTCATATAACTCACGCCAACTAACCTAGGGTTGAATTGTACCTATTGGTGTTATTGCTTTCATTATATACCATCTCAAAATTCATACTAAGTGGCTAGAGAATCTACCTTTGGATCCGCTTGCTTTAAAATGTTATGCAGTTCCAACGTTAAACTTAACGTGTGCTTGGATAAGCTTAGACCAATCAGAATAAAGAGAGTATTACAAGATATCTTCTTTTTTTTCCCCGACCTCATGGACTCTCTTTGCCGGAAGAAATTAATTGGATGATTTTGAACACTCAATGTTTGGGGCATGTATGTCCCAGTCACCCATATTTGTTGGTTTGGGTCCACTTGTGTTAAAATGTTATGCAGTTCCAACTTTAACTTGATGTGCTTGGATAAGTTTAGACCAATCAGAATAAAGAGAGTATTACAAAATATCTTCTTTCTCCCCCCGAACTTAAGGACCCTCTTTGCCTAAAGAAATTAATTGGATGATTTTGAACAGTCAATATTTCAGGCATGTATGTCAGTCACCCATATTTGGTGGTGAAATATTTTAGGTGGAACACATTGACAACCCCTTAAACTAGCAAGTAAATTTCAGGCTCACCCAGCTGAAGGAAGGGGGTGAGATAGGCAAGAGGTAGCTTGCTTTAAGTACTTGAATTACGACTTGTTTCTATTTCTCACTTGAACATGATAAAATGTTTCTAGTAGACATTTCTGGCTCAAATTAGGGAAATTTATGCACGTCTTCTCAAACGCCTCAAATGCCCATTAAATAGATCAGCTAACCACTTAAATATGTTAGCTCTTTTAATATACACGTAAGCCTTAGAAGCCATAAAACCTCGCGCTTGTTATGATTGAGGCTAGTGTGTATAATTAAAGGTGGTGACATATTTTATGTAGTTAAGCTATATACGCAGTAGGCACTTGAGAACATGCACAATTACTTTGTCATAATTTCAATTGAGCATGCCTTATTTTGTGTGTGTATCAATGGCGCACGTAGGATGTTTGCTGTGTCACCATTTAAAGGACAAGAATAGCTCAAAGGAAATTAACGAAACTTTTGCTTTAGGCCTCTGAAATTTTGAGGCCTCCATTGGTAGTAAACTTTATGAAAGAACTTTTAGTTAAATTATATAAAATTTAATTAAAATAATAAATTGAAAAAATAAAATACTGATCTACTCTTTATATTAGATAATTTTTTAAAATTTTGAATAAATTACTCACGTCTTAGTGTTTTTTGAGTAAAGGTAACTTTGTATTTACAAAAGGCTCATCTACAACAGATGATGCAGAACATTTTACAATCCACACATGGTGTGTGTGCCCTTCCTCAGTGAGGACTATGCAATAAAACAAGACTTTACCAGTTACCCATGAAGTTAACTATGTCTACTGTATTCCCTACCATATTATGTTTACACCAAAAATAAAGTAAACTAAGACATTTGATTCTAATCTTCTGGCTGTTGGTCCCTTTTGCCTTCAAAACAGCTTGAATTTCTCGCCCTCCACAATGTCCACCGGACACAAGCTGGAATGGATTTCCACCAATCTACAGTGACTCCCCTGCTGCCAATACCTTTCCAGCAGTTGAGTAAGTCCATACTAGACTTAGGCATTACCCAACTGACTCCAAGGATACAGAGGAACATGTTCCACAGATTGTAGCTGCTTTGCAATGAATAAATAGATGTTTGTTTACCTCTGCTTGTTGATTGCGCATAAAATACCTTGAGCAAATCGGGAAAACTCTTCCTTGTAACACCTCATGTGTTAGGCAAGCTTGTCTTAGCACTAACCAACTAAAACAAGCTACTTTTAATGGGCTTGTAACCTTCCAAATTAGCTTCCAGGGCCATACTTCTATGTTGACTTAGTTATTGTTCTTCCACCAGTAAGAAGACTTCACTGTGAAGACCCTTTTGTTGTGCAGTGACCAGATTGGCTTGTCTGCATTAGTGGCAATAACTTGCAAATTGTTCAAAACCTGGGGAAATTTGGCCATCTTTGTCACTTACCAGTCATTTAGTGCTCTTCTAAAGACCAAACTCCAACGCTGGGGGCTCCACATATGTGAGACTGAGGCCTTCCTTTGTGAGCTTAGAGTGTAAAGATGGGGGAAAAGTGTTCTCAAGTCATTTTCTCCCACCCAGTGCTCACTCCAGAAATCAACTTTAACCCCATTACCCACTTGGAAGAAAATGTTGTTGTAAAACTGAAGCCACAACCTCCTGATGGTCTTCCAGACACTACATCCAAAGGTGCCCATGAGCTCCTCTGTAGTCCAGTGGCTATGCAAACCAACCATACTTATCTTGAATAAACCTTCTCCACAATGCCATATCTTCTTTGCAAAACCTCCAAAGCCACTTTTGAAGTAAGCATTCATTTTGTGTACTGAGCTTTTTAATGCCCAAGCCCCCTTGGTTTCTGTTTAGTGTCAGTGAATCCCACTTGACCTGATTATAACCTTTTTTCTCCTTATTTCCTTGCCATAGGAAGGACCTCCTTAATCTGTTAATCTTCTTCTCAATGCTTTTGGGTATTGGAAACAGGCTCATCATGCATGTAGGGAGAGCATCCATCAGAGACTTGATAAGTGTCAACTACCCCAGTGATAGGTGCTGGCTCTTCTATCTTGCTAGTTTCTTATCACACTTTCCCAGTACTTCACCTTATATTTCAAGCTCTTTATTCTTAGCACCCAATGGCATCCCAAGGGATTTGGTTGGAACTGCTGCTACCTGACATCCCAGAGTCTCAGCCAAGAGCTCTAAATTAGTAACTTGGTTGACATGGAAGATAAGACTCTTGTGCCAGTTGACATGTAACCCTGGACATGTAACCCTGGAATGCCTTTAAAAATTGTTAAGATGGCTCTTACATGTCTGATTTGGTCCAGCTCCGTGTCACAGAATATAAATGCGTCATCTGCATAAAAAAGATGATTGAATTTCCATAGCACTGCCCCTACTTGCCCAAGAGCAGAAACCTCTGATCCACCTATTTCCTTTGGCTATTCTAAGCATGTGATTTAAACCTTTCATAGCTAGAATAAATAAGAATGGTGACATGGGGTCCACTTGTCTAAGCCCCCTTTGTGACTGGAAAAAACCTTCGGTGCCACCATTAATGATGAGGGAGAATTTCGCACTAGAGATGCAGAATCTGATCCAACTAACCCAATTGGTGCAAAATCCCATTTCTAGGACTTTTGATTAAAAAAAACCAATTGACATGGTCATATGCCTTTTCGATGTCCAACTTGCACAGGACTCCAAGGATTTTCTGTCTCTCCCTAGAATCTACCAACATATTAGCCAAGAGGGTTGCATCCATTATCTGCCTGCCCTTCAAGAAGGCCATCTGATGCTCATCCACAAGCTTCCCCAAAACGGTTTTCATCCTCTCAGTGATCAATTTAGAAATGATTTTATACACTCCACCTAGCAGACTGATATGTCTGAAATCCTTAAGCTCTTTCGCTCGTGGCTTCTTTGGTATAAATGCTATAAAAGTCGCATTAGAAGATTTCTCAAAACTTTCATTCAGATGGAAATTCTGAATTGTATGCATTAAGTCATCTTTTAAAATGCTCCAGCACTCCTTGTAGAATTGCATTGTAAAGCCATCTGGGCCAGGTGCTTTGTCACCATCGCATTGCTTGATGATATTGAGCACTTCAGTTTCAGAAAAAGGTCTCTGTAGCCAATCCTGTTCCTCCTGTGTAATTCTAGGGCATCCCTGCATCTCAAAAGATGGTCTCCATGTTTCTGACTCTGAGTTGATTCTATTATAGAACTCTACGATAGCCACTTTTATACTGTCCGGATCTTGAATTTCCTCCCCTTGGACCACCAATCTGTCAATCGTGTTGCATCTTTTATGAGCTGATGCCATTCCCTGGGAAAAAATTGGTATTGTTGTCCCCTTGTTTCAGCCAAAGGACTCTGGGTTTTTGCCTCCATCTTGCTTCTTCATTTTTAGCCAGTTCCTCTAGTTCCTCCACTACTTTAGCTCTGATTATCATTTCATCCTCAGTCAGACTTCTATTATCTTGAATCAGGTCTAATTCAGCCAACTCATTCAGTAGACTGTACTTCTTGCTCACCTGTTCCCCAAAAGTAGCTTTGCTCCAAACTTTGAATTTCTGTTTCAAGTTTCTCAGTTTGACACACAGTTTATAATCAGGATGGCCAACTACCACCGTATCATTCCACCACCGTCTAATTAAATTTGAGAATCCTTCCACCTTAAGCCACCAATTTTCAAATTTAAAGTTTGATCTTCTCTTTATCCCGCTCTCACATTCTAGGAGTAGAGGATTTTGGTCAGAAATTACTCTTGGAAGTATCCTCTGCCTGATATTTCTAAAAGATTCCTCCCGCTCCAGTAATATCAAGAACCTGTCTAACCTTGCTGCGCTTCTATGATTGACTCCCCGAAACCAAGTGAATTTCCCTCCATTTAATGGAGGATTATGGAGTTCCATATCTTCAATCCATCTGGAAAACTCTGTCATGATATTTGTGATCCTGCTGCAACCTCTTCTCTCCTCCATGAATCTCACTGTGTTGAAGTCTCCACAAGCTAACCATAAACCCGCACACAACTCCTTAACAACTGCTATTTCCTCCCAGCGCTCTAGTTTCTCACTTCTGGACGGGGGGGCATATACCCCAGTGAGGAACCAAGTGAAGGAACTCTGGACAACATCAAATCTATACGTGATAGAGAAGTTACCTATCTCTACTAAGTGCCCCACTCCAGATCCTACTATCCCACATGATTAGGATCCCCCTCTACTACCAACAACTTCAAGATAAACCACAATTCATCCACCTACTACTCCACAATGATTTGGCTACCTCCAAATTCTTGTTAATCTTAGTCTCCTTAAAGCAATAGACATCTGCTTTCCATTTTTGTAAGGCAGCCCTCATAGGTTTTTGTTTTCAGTGTTATCAAGACACCTTACATTCCAAGTTATGATATTAACTTTCATTTAGAGGCCTCCCCCTGTTCTTGGCTCCTCCAACTTTCTCATTTAAACTGGACTTCGGATTCTTTAGCTCATTCTTTCCTATTCCCCTGCTTTTGGGAGTAGTGGTGACTTTCCTGTGTTCCTTCATGTCCAGTTCAACCTTTCTTTTGTCTATCTTCATGGAAAGGGCTAAGGTTTCCTTTTGAAATCCCTCAAACACCAGCCCATACATGTTGCTTAGATCTAGGATGTGAGAGTTAACCCAGTTAGAAGCTTCCGTCTCGGGTTCCCTTATTTCCCTATAACATCTGTGGAGACTAGTTCTACATCAAGAACCTGCTGAATTTGCATGTTGTTATCTGAAACTTCTTGCCTATTTTGCCCTTAGCATTGATCATTCTTCCGTGACTGACTAGGGTTTTCTGCGACATTTTCTATGATTTGTGTGTTGTCCTCTAATTGTAATGTTGGAGTTTCTGTGTTATCAAACTCCCCCTCGCTTGGTTGTTTCACATCTTTCCCCACTTCTGTTCCCCAGTTGTTGAACGCCTCCAAAAATTTAGAAGCAAGAGTCTTCAACTCCATCAGACCTATACAGTGATTTCCCCGTGGATCGTATGTATTCTCTTGTTCTCTAGAAGTACCTATATGCCCATCTTGTGATCTTTGTGACTTATATAAAAGATCTGTATTATGTTTGGGCCTTTTCCTTTCATTAATCCTTTTGGGCCTGGGTTGTTGGAAATCCCATTAAAAGAATTGGCCTAAAAGTCCTCTCTCATCTTGTGTTCCCTAGGTTTCCCACATGTTTCCACATGGCCTTGTGGGTCCACCCCTCATCCTAGAGTTAATTATATATTACATTTCATGCACAATCAGTAGTTTAGAATAAAAAAATAGAGGCCTGCGGATAATATAACAAATAATCTATAGTCAATTGGTGATATGTAAATTCAAAAATTAAAAGAAATATGTATAAATTTAAACATCAATTTAATGAATCCTAAATTATTTCATTGTAATAAGCAAATAGGAAAGAATAAAATTATTATTATGAATAAATAAAAATAAAACTTCAAGTACATAATAAAAAATAGAATAAAACAAAAATACTAACTGATATGGAGCTTCTAGAGGCCAAATGACAATGATTGATGAACAAGAACCAATTTTTCGTTTAAAGAAACTCACAAGTCATAAATTTTATTTATCTAGAATTCTAATTGATAAAGGACTTAAAGATTTTAAATTTTGTTTCAATTCTATTTTTCTAATATAAAAGGGAGTTGATTTGGTTTTGAATAATTTAAGCTGGGCCCATAGGTTTTTAATGAAGTCTCAAGGAGGCCTAGCCCATAGTTTGTTGAATTTAAAATCAGAATTGAAAGGAAAAAAAAAATTATAAAACCTCAGTCGGGTTCGATCTCGAGTCGTCCCAAGACGCTACCAAGGACTCTAACCACACGAGCAACCAGCAATTTGATTCGTGAAAGATCCTTTATAACTTATTTATCCTCTATTCTTTATTTTATTTCGAGTCGTCCAAGGCGCTACCAAGGACTCTAACCACACGAGCAACCGACAATTTGATTCGTAAAAGATCCTTTTTAACTTAGTTATCCTCTATTCTTTATTTTTTTTTATATATATATAGTAAAAATTTTCGACGAAGCCGTGTCACGTGACACCTCCGCCCCTAGTGTCTATATGTAATTCACTGTCAAGTTTAAGGGCTGTCAATGTATTCGCCAAAATATCAGTTGGGCATGCGCTGGATCGCAGGCGCATATGTTGGATAGCTTGAACTTATATCTCTTTCTTCTATAGGATTGCAAAATGGAAGCTTCGTGGTTTCCTTTTAGAGCTCGTTATATAATTATATTTTAATTACTCTGAGATATCAAAGTATTTTGCTTTTGATTAGCTTTGTGACAGTTCTCAGATGAGGATGAGATGAGTAATCGTGGAAGAGACCCAGGGAGTGAAGGAAACCAAGGTAAAAATAATGGAAGAGTTCTGACAGTATCTGCTATTAGTTCTTGGTGTCGACTGATCAAAGAAGAGCACAAGGATGCGGGATTTGTTTATTTATTAAATGCTTATCGAGCAGCATGCCACTACGGTGCTGAATCCATTGGCCTAAGGTTTCAGAATGCAGAGACATTCTGCAGCTTAGTAATGTCTGTTCTTTCCGAAGCAGATAATATACTCCGGGGGCTTTTGGGGCTATCATCCTCCAGATACGAGGAAGCAGCAGTACTAGAACTGAAGGATACCCCACAATGGGTTAATGTGAAACCTCTCATCAAATCTTACTTAAGGAGTACATTGTCTCTGTTGGATCAGATTACTGATTCAGAACTTCTGGCTTTCGCTTTGACTCGGCTCAGGGATTCTTTACCATTCTTTGCTGCTTTCCCATATCTTTTGCAGAGGCTGATTAAGGTACATTTTCTTTAGCATTTGATTTCTATGAAGAGTCTTCTACATGCAATTTGATGACATCTTATGCATATGCTGTCCCAGATTGACTATTAAAATTGGTGAAGCACTTTTTTTTAATTAAAAGTTGGTCTCATATGTGTATGCATTATTTGAGTCCGTACACTTGCTGGTGGGCTACTAACGTACTACTAATGGAACTGCTAGTAATGCTGTATTATATTATTATTAACTTCTTTTTCTTCTGTTTATCCCATATAATGATCTATGCTTTTGTGAATCAGATAAACGTATGTTGAGCTTTAATTTCCATGCATATGCTGTTACCTGTTAGTGAATTCCTATAATATGTCGTATGATAATTGTTGTCCTAGCTGGACATTGAGCTGATATAAGTTGTGTTGTCTTGAAATGCGTGTCTGATATTCTGGGATCAGTATTGCATGCTTGCATTGCATTTTATTGAGATTAGCTCCTATATTGACAATTGATGCGCTCAAGTACACAGTTAGATGATGTAAAATGGTCTTATGCAATAACAGCAACCCAACTATGTTGAGTTGAATCCACAGGGAATATGGGAGAACTTTCAGAGCTTACTATTTCATGAACCCCAATTCAATATCATTATGTTTTTTCAAGAGAGTTGCATATGTAATTATTTTACTACCTACTCGTAGAACTAATTCCTACATTCAACAGTCCTATGATTTGCAATTTGAAGTTATGTTAACATTGAGAATCTCCACTGGTCTGTGATGCTAATACTACTTGCACGTAGCTGAATATATGGTTATTTCCTTATTCTTGACCTTTATGTTGAAACAGACGACAATACATTTGTGGGCTACAGGTGGAGGGATGCTATCATCAGCATCTTTTTTGATCATACTGGATGTGGCCTCTCTATTTACGACTGATTGTTTTGACAATTGCTTAGCAAAAGCTTTTGTGGCTTATCTTGCTCTGTCGAGAGCTACAGATACTGTCAATAACAAACATCTGCATTTCCTAAGAAATTCCTTAGTTGACTTGTTCTCCCTAGATGTTCAAAAATCACTGTCTAAAGCCACTTTGTCTGTCCGTCAGCTTGCAAAAATATTACAGTGGGGTCTGCGTACAAAGAAAAAGGTAATTAAATTGCCCTGTGGTTTTAATGACTAAATAGGAAAAATGTTGCTAGAAGTAGCTTCTTGACTAGTTTTAATCATGTTGTGTTGCAGGAAGCTCTTCAAAGGATCTGCTGTTGGGAATATATCAATTGTATTAATCTCTGGGTTGGTTTTATATTGCGAAATGTAGGGTATTATGATCTTCGGACCCTTTTCTTCTCTATGGTTCAACTTATAAATGGAGTGGTGCGCCTGTTTCCTGGACCGAGATATTTCCCTTTAAGACTCAATTGCATTCAATGGCTTAATGATCTGTCTAATTCTACTGGAATTTTCATCCCTATTGCTTCATTTGTATTGGATGTTTTGGAATATAAAGTAGTCGGAGAGCGTGGAAAACCTGGACCTGCTCTCTTCTTTCAGTCTATTCTAAAGGTTGGTTGATGTTAGGATTAACTTGACGATATTGCTACTGAGTTTTCTCTATGTATTTGTCACCATTTTAAATTGCAAATGAACATACTGCAGTTGCCAAAAAGTTGCTTGAAGTCTCAGACATTCCAAGATGAATGCATTATATCTGCAATTGAACAACTATCATCACACTTTTTACAATGGAGCTACCACGTTTCTTTCCCTGAGCTAGCAACTGTTCCACTTATCCGTCTGAAAAAGTTTTGTTTGTCGAAGACAAAGGAAAGTCTATACTGTGCGGTAAAACATTTGATTGAGCAGGTACTCTTAACTTGCCTTTGATGATTTTGATGGTTAGTTACCTAGTCCATTTCCATTCAGAAACATGCATGGTGGATGCTATTATTGTTAAATTAAGAATGTGCCGGAGCTGAAGCTTTAAAAACAGGATTTGTACCAAGTACCCAACTGAAGATCAATATGTGTCAGAACTAACTTAAAGCTCAAAGGCATCTCATGTGACCGTCTTACTCTAATTTGACTTGAACACTTGCTTGAGATTGCACATATTCAGCATTTGCTTGACAAGATCCCTTTGGTTCAAAGGTAGATTAAAATAATGGTTGTTGAACTATCGGCGCAAGTATAGAGGAGGAAGGATAGCATGTGTTGTCCTTTACATAAGTATGAAAATAGAATATTCCTGTTTAGATAAAATAGCTAATGTGCACGGTCATTCTCATGTATTAAATTGAAGGACTTGAAAGTACATGGGAGATGATAATGTGGAAATCATGGAGTTCCTTTGTCTGATAGGTTAGTTTGGGAATTACATAGTTAAATGTTTCTATTCATAATCTGGGATTGGACAAGGTTGTGCTTGTACCTTGTGGCTAGGAAGGAAAAGATAGCTTAGAAAGATTTGCCAGTTCAGTTTAGTTTGTGGATCCTTTTGTTCCTGTTACTATTTACATTCATGTGTTTGGTAGCAGTTTCTATCCTAACATCTCTCTCTTCCTCACATTCCACACTACTGTCTTGAGGCTTCTTTTAGTTCCCTTTGCTAGAATGGGCGAGGTATACTGGCTAAAATAGTTGACACCGGAAAATAAAGACAACACCAAGATCCAAGCTATCTAATTTCTCAATAGTAATTTCTCAACTTACCATCCGTTGCTTTTCTTGTTTTGTTCTGACGTCCTGAATGCTTTTTTATGCCTCTGCAGGTGGAGAAAAATGTCGATTTTGTGCAAAAGAAAAGAGATGAGGTTGCCTTTTCACCAAATGATCATCATTCTGTTGAAACATTCCTTCAGGTGGCACATTCTTATCAACTTGTAACAGCTATTTTTCAAATAGGAGAAATATAATTTATTTAATTTAAATATATGTTCAATCTGCAGTTTGAGAAGTCCAGTCTCAGTTCACCATTTTCGCAGTACTACAGAAGTGTACTTGACAAGTCTGCTCTAAGGGGCTCACATAAGAATAAAAAGATTAGGTACTGTGATGCTGCTGCAGTTTGGTTTAATTTCTTTTAGTAGTCTAATGTCGAGGTGACTTCTGTCGTTTATTTACTGTGAGGACTGATAATAATGTTGTGGAACAACAGATGGCTACAGGGTGTGGTTCATATTTAATGATTCCCCCCTCCCCCTGGATATGTGGGCGGCTGTAAGCGGTTCCTCTGGACCTTTTCCATGGATTACCTTCTACATATCTCTGTCATTAAGGCATAAAGCAGTTTGCAGTTTGAACAACATTATTTTTTTTTGGGTGTGGTGGGGTTATGGAGAACTCTATTAACGAGCTGGGGTATAATTATATGGTCTGAATGAGTCACCTCCATGTCTTCTTGTCAGTCATCCTCTTGAGCCCTTTGTTCAAGAAGCTGCGATGTTCCAGATATAGCAGTAGTTGCGCATTATCTGGGCTCAAGTTATGATTATCTATGATTACTTTTTGTTCCAACTCCAAATATCAGTGTGTTGTTTAGTTTTACATCAAGCTAAGAATGTTTTGTACTAATTCTTTTGCAGTTTGCCAAGACGAGATAAATCAAAGCGTAAAAGAGATGAGCCCCTAAAAGATGACAGTTTGATCAATGTTTCAGGCCATAAGGATGTGGATACTGGTAAGGGAATAAAGAAGCGGGTTAAAAGACGAGCATAATTGCTCTATAGGTTCTCATAATTCTGATTGGTTGAAAATTTTGAGCGGTTTTTCCTTCCGGATAAACATGTTATGATATATTTTTTTAGAATTTTCTTGTTGCTTATTTTTCATAACAGAATAGAAAAGAGACTTTGCTCTTTTTGAGGTTCTTGAATCGTTAATTAATTTATTTATATTTTTCATTTTTGTCTTACCAAGTTGAATAAAGTACACAAAATACACTCAAACTAAATTATTATGCAAAATCGCCCCCTTCCATACTGATTTCAGAAATATCAGCCAATTAAAATTATTAACACTTGATGCTACTAAGTTTTACATGAAGTACTCCATTTTAGCCTTTATTTTTTTAACTAGATGGCACGGGTACAAAATTAAGTAATCAGGGTTAACTTGACTAATTATCCTCGTAAGGATTTTTGAACGAGATTTGTAAAATTTGTATTCAATGCAATTGATCCTAATGAGATAAAATCAGGAAAACAATCGATTGGAATAAAAGAAATCAATTACTGAATTGAACCAACAAATA
>JAPFFP010000089.1:1846173-1865060 GCA_026153255.1 Solanum medicagineum
CTGGTGCATGGGCGTATGGGCGACCCATGGCTGGCAAAGCGGACAATATATGCACGTGTGGGTCCGGGCTGTTACAACATAAGCTAATTTCATCATCATGTAGTCATTCATATCATATCTCATGCTTTGGACCTTCAACTCCTCAAGAAACCATATCCGGACATTTTATCAAACACATAGAGGGTGTGTAATGCTAGTATAAAACCATGAATTTATAGAGATGAAACCATGCAAGAAAATCAATTGTAAAACCATCAATCAACAACTTGCAATACCCTCAAGCAATATACATCAACACTCCTTCTCAAATCTTATAATAGATGAAAGATTTATAGCTCAAAATATGGAAAAATAGTCACAATTATACATAGCTTTAACATAGTGTGTAGTGAATTTCATAATAAGCAAGACTCACTTGTAAATCAACTTTAAATCATGAAATTTAAGTAAAAGGAGGTTTGAATATCATGGGTGAAAGGAACCCATGAAAGAAACCCACATACCTTAGCTTAGAGATAAACTTGGTGAAGATTGGAGATGGAGACTTGAAGCTTGAAGAAGAACCTTGAAGGAGAACCTCAGCTTGGGATGAGGGTTTGGGACTTGAGTTTGGGGAGTGAAATATGACTAAGTGTTTGAGTGAGTATTGGAAAATGTTTAGGAAGATACGAGGGTGAAATCTGGCTAATTATAGGTAAAAACGCGTATAGGAACCCTTGGGCCCAAGACCCAAAGCCTTGGACCTGAAAATAGAAAATGCACCAAAATAACACTGGGCACGTCGCACCCCAAACGCGAAAACTACACTTGAAATTGCATTCTTGAATTTTCGTAATTGCTAAATCTTTGCTCTTAAATCGGGGTTAGACCCTTCACCCCCTAATTTTGACCCGCTGAACAAGAATATTAAGTCAAATTTTCAAAATAACAAACTGGATTTTGACATATATGAAAATTAATATTTTGAGCATTCCGAGGCACATTTTTAGACACTTTTTAGGGTCATTTCACTTACTTCTTTGCCTACATGATTTAACCATCCAGGGTGTATGACGAGGAGACCATTCCATTACGTGACTAGATTCATATTCCAAGATTGACGATTTATTGCTGAGTTCCGATGCATTGGGAACAAGTCCCATTATGATACTTTACCATTTGAGACCTTGTTATTTTCTTTTGATGTATATCTTGAGGGTGAGCTAGTGAGTTGTAACACCCCACATCTTACATATATTAGACCTATGCATATGAAACATGATATGGCTTGGTCAAATCAGCACCCATTTTTAAAAGTCTTGAGTTTCATATTAGAGGGTTATATGTACGTCTAACACTTAAGATGATCGAGTGTATATAAGTTTCAAGTCAAATTGGGAGATCACGGACTTAAATGAAGTGAAAGAAGTGAGGTGCTTGTGGTAATTAGGAAGCTAGCAGGTGAGTCACTTACGTACTTAGCTTAAATAGGTTAGGTAGACGTAGATGACGTCTAACACCGAATCTATCCAAGTCCAATAATGAATAAAGCTCAAGTTAAGGGAATAATTTTAGCCCATGTTTTAGCATTATAAAGGGATAATAGTTGCAGCTCAAGATGAATAGAAAAAGGGCTCAAGTACATTCACAACTCACTTGATGGTTTCGGCCCAAATAAGTGGTTGGAAAAGAGGAAAATGGGCAGCCAAGGTCCATCAAATTGAAACCCATTAAGGCCCAAGAGAAAGGGACAAGATCACCACCTTAATAGAAGAAGGCTTAAAATACAAAATAAAGTCGTCCAAAAGGTTCCTTTAAAAAGGATTAAAAGCAGCTCCTTTAAGTCATTTCAACTCGGGCAAAACATTTGATTTTCTAGGTTCCTTTTTGCTCTCTTTCAACTCATACAAAGCAGCCCTCACAACCTTACTAGGGATTCTAAAGAAGCCCTCAATCTTGAAGGTAAAGGTAAGTAAAGATACTTGTGTATTTAGTATGGTTTTTTCATGAAAAATAAGAGAGATAGGTTGGTTATACTTTTGTTGGAATTTAGACAGCAGGTGTTCCAAAGATTGTTATACACTTTTCTTATTTATTAAGAGGCTTTTTTCTTCTTGGTTGGCTGGATTATGAAGTAAGATTTATGTTTTTAACAAGGCTTAGTTCTGTAGTGATGTAACAAGGCTGCTGCACCATTTTTATCTTCTGTAAAAATGAGTTCTTGTATGATACCTTGATTGTACCTTTAGTAGGAACTTGTGGGTTGATAATTGGAGATTGTTGTTTTACATCCTCCATCTACTTTAGAACTATTTTTGGACTGTTTTTAGACTATTTTTATGTGTAAATATGTTGACGATAGTTTGGTTAAAGTTGGAATGGCTTTGGGATTGTTGGTGTCGAAATATGATGAAAGCACATAATGTTATACTGCCTACGTATGTGTTGTGTAGAGTTGTCATATGTCATGCTTTGTGAACTGTTATAAGTATATTATGGGACTATAATAGGCTAGATAGGTATGTAAATGAAGGTCTCTATTAGACCAATATGCTTACAGAAGGAAAAATCGAAAAAATGCCTTTAGGTTGATAGTTACAGGCTTATTGCCCGAGTGTTATTATTTCTATGAGATTGGACTGCCAAGATGTATTTATTAGTTGCTAACACTGGTTTTATCACTCCTCTATTATAGATAAATATTTGGAGGAAAAGGAGGTTACTTCAAGGTAATAACGAGGGGGTATAACAAGGTATGTAAGGCTACTCAATTTCATATAATTTGGCATGAAACCTAGATCCTTCCTTGGCATATAGAGGCACTTACAAACTCCGACATAACTAATAACTGCGTCTCCACTCGTTAACATGTTTATATGCTCCCGTAGTCAAACCTGCATATATACTTGGATACCAAGATACATGAGTTCCTTTTTTGCTAAGTAAAGTCCATGTGTTGTTTCATCTCTTACGCATTTCATTAGTTATGTAACTTACTCTTTTCATTGTGGTATTGTCTTGTATGATTGATTACATGTCACCTGATATACCTATAGTCTTACAGTTCAAAATTTTATAGCCACCAAAAGGATTATCTCAAAAGTAAATTAAAAATAAAGTGAAATTGCTTACTGATGGGTGGTATCCCAGGGGTGGAAGAATCACCTAGCATGGGTCGATCCCATATTACGGGGGGTAACCCAGGGGTGAAAGGAAAGCCTAGCATAAGTCGATCTTAGTATTGGTTTACCACTAATCAGCAGGTCATTTGTATTATACACTATTCATAGATTATACAGTAAAGAAGAGTAAAGTAATAAAAAGGACATAAAGTACATGATTCCACAATATGACTAAAGGTGGTCTCTTATCCTTACCCAAGTGCATGATTTCATTTGAGTTCTTATTTCATATATAGTACTTCCTGCCATACATATTCAGTACATTATCTCGTACTGATGTCCCTTATGAGGGACCTATATTACATGCTGTAGGTATAAGAGCTAGTGGATCTCCCCAGTAGGAGTACATGACATCTAACTGTTGTTGCTGAGCTCCAAGTTGCTTTGGGCTTTGTGTGTGTCTGGAGCTTATGTTTTTGTACTATGTAGTTAGTCATGAGGCGAGGCTTGTCTCGATCCTTAATAGGTACGATTCCTTATCTAGAGGCTTGATAAACTATGTAAGGTAAAGTGTGGTCATGTATCGTACTTTAAACATTGTGGCTCCAGCGGCCTAGTCATATGTATTTTCTCTTGGCTTGTTATTAATGTCTACTTTCTTGAAAGCGTGTTGAATGTGGAAACCCGTTATAATGCTCATAGAAAGTGCATGGTTACAGGTTGGTTCTCTTGAGCTTTATCGGCAATGGGTGCCAGTCTGCCTTAATGGGACTTTGGGCATGGCATGAGTTATGTGCTAGACCCCGCCAAGATCTATGATGTAGAGGCATGATTTAGACTTAACAGACTGATGTATATTCCCCTGCGGGAATCATCAACTTCTTACTTTTATATACTTTCGCTTGTTTAATCTTTTATGTATGTTTATTTTACCTTATGAATGCTTAGGATATGAATACGAGGCTTGGATCGGATGCCTTCAAGTGTCACATTCACTCTGTCACGGCTAGGCCCTAGGTCTGGGTCATGACACTCAGGAAGGCTGGACAGTCCACAAAATGGCCAAGGGCTACTCCACGGCTAATGGAGGTGTCCTTGAAAAGGCACCTTGATAAAAAAAACTGTTGGAAATCATTTTTCAAGCATTGTTAAGGCCTTCCGAAGCCTAGGTCCTTACATCAAACCATTCTGAAATGATCCACCATAATCATTCGAAAACCTTAGATAGTGAAACATGAAAATCATTTGCAAATCATCAACTTCATAACATATCATAACATTGTATCTGTATAACTCATATAGCTGTAAATGCATCATAATATCAACATTTTAATAGTACATCATAAACTCATTGAGATTTATAACTTGAACACAAAGAAAAGAAGGAATATATTGAGTTTTGCGGGGGAAAGAAACCGACAAATCAAAACCCACATAGCTTGATTGAAGCCTAGGAAGAAAACTCGAGAGTTGGGGGAGATGAACCTTGAAACCCTAGCTTTGCCTTCTTTGAATCTTGAAGAGTTGAGAGCCTTAGAGTGATTTGAGTGGAATATGAGTTGGGAGTGAAATGAGAGTGAAGTGGGTGAGTTGGGGGTTGATATAGGTAGAAATATGCCTTAAATGATGTAGTTTTAATCTTGGGATGCGGGGAAAGGTCAAATTTTTCTTTATTAAAACTATTGAGGCCTTTTACCGACTCGATATATGGGTCGTAGGTCATTCTACGGGTTGTAGATCAAGGTTCCATTTGGTTACACCTTGTAACTCTTGAAACACGTTTCTGTACCTCATTCCACGAACCCTCTTCTACGGTTTTAGTTTCAGACTAGAGGCTGTAAAGACCCCTCGTAAATCCCCCTAACTTAGAATATGTCACTGCTCAAAACCCAATTCATGACTTGTAAATAGGACCACGACTCATAAATCCTCTCATCTGGTGATAAATCCTCAACTTCAGAAATTGAATCTGATCCCCTAGTCTACGAGCCTATGTCTATGACTACTAGTCCTTTTACGGCTCATAGAACTCCTTCGTACCTGACTCCCCAAGCTCTAAATTTTATCCCAATTGCCTGACCCATCTATGAGACCTATCTATGGCCTGTAAAATCAACTACGAGCCATAAATGGACTCGTACGTCGCTGCACCAAAATCTATTTTTCAAACTTCTTTCCTGTTTCCGACCTTTGACCTACGGGACCTTACATTGAGAATCCATATTATAGATCACATGGTCTTATTGTCGGTTATGGTTACTTCCCACATATGTATGGTTCTTATGTTGATTTACTTGACTACTCTAAGCCCTTACTTTTACATGATGTCCATATGATATACTTACACATTGATCTCATGCATGTCCTCCTATGATTCTACTATTCTCTTATCATGATATTTGAAATGGGTACCTACATATTATGATTCATGATGCATCGCATTACTTGCATACTTAGTATATTCAATCGTACTAATACATACTTTATGCATACATTGTATTATAATGCAGGAGAGGGTTCCCCTTCTGCTTTTCACGCTTGTGGCTAGACTTTGGAGTTTCACTTGAAGACATTGTAGTAGGTCCTCATACTTCGAGGGCAAGCCAAGTGACAATCTATCTTATGTTGTTAAGTATCAATTTGTATTTTGAGACAATGTCATTTTGCTACTATCCAACATGCCTCTAAACATTGCCCTTGCCTATGCTATATTTAGAAGTATTTTGGGTATTGCGTAAAGAGTATCACACCTAGAGCCTAGCTTGGGTCGTAACATTTTGACACACAATTTAAGAAAGTAAATTTTTTAAATCGTGTAGTTTTACTTAAAAATATGTTAAATGTATCAAAATATATTCCTAATATTTTGATCATAAATACGTCATGTGAATATTGAAACTAAAGAGCTATCAAATTTGATAAGAATATTTTTAAAAAGGAAAACAAGAAAAATAAATTGAAAAAGAGGAGAGGGAAATTTTCCCTTGAATATAAATTCCTAGAAATATTTAAAAAACAAAATCATTGGTATATACTCGTATCTTTATATTTCAGTTTGGAATTAAAATTGAAAACTTAAATCATGATTTGTGGTACATAGAAAGAAAATTGATTGTGGAACTCATCGGCATGAAATGTCGGAGCGCCTCTGGTGAGCGGTCAGTGGTTCTACACCCTCCCCTTTTTCTTATTATTGATTACCCAATTATTCGTTGGTAAGTAATGTAGGTGTATTTTAATTTTAATTTGTGGGGTGTGGAGTTGGGGTTGGTTATTCGTCTGGTCCATCTTATTTTATGGGGTATTGTGGTTTATTCCTCTGGTCCGTCTATTTTCAATTCAAAGTCCATCTCCGCTTTTTCAATTTCATTTCTCTGTCCGGACATTAATCCAGAGTCTCTTTTAGTATATTTTTTTCCCCTACAACAATCTCACTTTCTCTCTCCTCTCATCTTTCTTTCTCTCTCTCCATTTCTCCAACAGAAGCTGGGGAGCGAGGGCTTGGAATCTCCGCCATCGCTCGCCGGGAACCTTCACAATTCCGATCGGGATATGAATCTTTAGCTGTGGATAAAGGGAGAAAAACAATTGGAGAGGAGAGAGGATTACAGTTGGTTAACGTGCAATGTAGGAATAAACACAGGAGAGAGAAACAGCGAGACAAACAGAGAGAGAAAGGCATCGAAGCTTTGGAGGTTTCTGCACGGCACGGATACCTAGATCTCTTCTTCAATTTCCCCCTTCCCTTGCCTTGTGCCGTAATTTATTCCTACTATTATTTTCATATCTCTCTCTCTCTGTTCTAACTTCCAAATCTTTATAGCCACCCTTCACTTCTTCTCTTTTCTATGAAAAATTTCTCTCACAGGTGCGTACTCTTCTTTCCTCTATTTTTAGCTCAATTATGCCATCAAATTCCCTTTGATCTACTCAAAATTATGCGCTCTACTGTTTGATCGCTTTTATCTTTGCTACACTTTGCTCGTAATTAACAATCCTTATTCTTGATCTGCTTAAGTTGATTCTTTCTTTGGTTTACCTTTTTCGTCATGCTTATGTTGCCTTTCCTGTGTTAGCATGGAATTATCAAAACATTATTCATTAGAAACCTGGTCTTTTTCTCTAAAATTCTAATTGTCTTGAGTTGTCAAATGCATCTATCTCGCTGAAAATTCATTCAACTCCTCTGATCCAACCCCGTAATTTGGCAACCTTTAATGAAGCTGAAGTTACTTGCCGTTCCATATTTACATTTGTTGTTACTGTTCAACTGAAACTTGGATAACAACATAATTGAAGCATGTGTACATGTCTCATATCTCAACCGTGAAAGTTGCTTAATTGACTTCACTTTGATGTTTCTATTTTGTGGCCAATCAGTGTAAAAAATGTTTCTTTATGATTTCTCATTGCAGAAATACTTTGAAAGAGGATCTTCTTCAAGCTGTATACAAGGTTGATGTGTTTCGTGGTCTGATAGAAAGCAGGGATTCTTTCTTCAATTAGATAATTCCTTCTGTGTCGAACTTGCATCACACCATCTCAAATGAGGGAGCTACAGGGTTTATCACCATCATCTTACTTCTCTGAGGATTTATGTTTTCATGACGAGGTATAAACTGCTAATACGTCACCCATTGTAATCTGTTAATCTACTTGTAAGGCTACAGCAGTCTTGAATAAGGCCTATGGATAAAGTAGGGTGCGAATACTATTTTGCTTGGTTTTTCCTCGTAACTGATATCTTCCTTGTCTGAATGTGACAGAGGCAAGTTGGATTTTGGAAGACAAATAGCCTGCAGAACTACCATGGTGAGTAGTAATTTAAATAAACCATTGTATGTTCCTGTTTATTTCAGGAGTTTGCTAACGTTAGCCATTGTTTCAAAATTGCATTGTTGGATCTGCCTGCCTCATGCACAACGCCGCTAGCAAACTAGTTAACTGCACTGATTTGAAAGTGGTAGTGGATACTGATTGTTACTGCTATTAGTTTAAGAATCTCCATTGTCCCTGCTTCTCCCGTACTCTGCAAAACTTTTCTTTCTAAAACTATCAGAGAAGATAATTATGTTTGAATCATCTGCAAGTGACACAAGATTGGTATCTCTATTGATTTTTGGAAACTTATTCTGTTGTAAGATGGTGACAGGAATGGTAATTAGGCCATATGAATCATGCCAGATGGTTGTTTGAATCTTGTCTTATTTAATGTCCTTTAAACTTTCTGCTTTCCAAATTATGTGCACCCTTTGAAAATACGAACAAATGCATGACTCCCCCCATCTAGTGAGGATAAAAAAGAAAAAAAAAAAACAATGAAGGCCTTGTTGGCACGTGCAATGACAAGAAAATCCTATTATTTTCTGACATGTTTTTTCATGGTTCCGTCCATATATATTTTTCTTTATTAAAGATACAGTAACAAGGGTGAGTGATATATACTTTTGATTTCCAAGTGAAAAAAGGGTTCTGATCCAGATGGAGGGTTTTGATAACCTCTCTTTCCACTTATCAGATGCCTTCTCATGCAGGTCTTAAAAGTGATGATGTTTTACAAAGATCTGCTGTTCGTTCATCGCCCTTTGAGAATCATATTTCTTTGGGCTCTCCAACAGCTAAGCATTTTGAACATCATGATTCTCATCTACAACAAGACAAAAAAGTTAACAGTATCATAGAAAGACGAACTTTTGGAATAGAACGAGCATCTCACTCCTTACCTAGAGCTCTTGACCATAACATGGGTGTAAGATCCATTGTCAGCACTGACTTGGCATCTTATCCAGCAGAAGATGGCAAAATTAGTATATTGGGCGGTCAATATGAGAATGGTCTCTTCTCAAGCTCATTATCAGAGTTATTCAGTAGAAAATGTATGTCTTGCTTTCTTGCTGTATATTAATGCTTTAACCTATTAGTTTGTTTTCCTAGAGTTGTCACTATTTTGTCAAATTTTTGTTCCGTTGCTGTTTGAGTGGCTAACAAAATTGGTGCTTCCACTGCTTCTCTTGTAATAGCTTATTAATTCAGTTCCTCTATTATCGATTTTTTTTAGTTTATTTTCTTAAGTTTTCAGTCGGCAGAAGAGGAGTTGATGTTTGGATTTTGTATGCAGTGCGATTACCAACCAACAGTTCTCCACATGGTCATTCTGTTGGAGCAGCTGACTCACACTACGAAGAAGAACGTTTTGAGTCAATTAAAGAACTTGAAGCCCATGCTATTGGAAATCTTCTCCCTGATGATGATGACTTGCTTGCTGGGGTTACTGATGGACTAGACTATGTTGGCCAACCCCATGCTGGTGATGAAATTGAAGATCTTGATCTTTTCAGTAGTGTTGGAGGTATGGACCTAGGAGAAGATAGTTCCTCTACAGGACAACAAAATTCTGAATATGCTGGGAGTTATACTCTGCAGTTGGATGACTCTAATGCCGCAATTGGTGGCCAGAAACCTTTCGAGGAAAATCTTTCAAGAACACTCTTTGTTAGAAATATAAATAGCAGTGTTGAAGATTCTGAACTGCAAACTCTTTTTGAGGTGAGAACGGTCAATCAATGAGTCTACATTTTCCAGAAACTTCTATCTACACTCTTCAAAGAGAATTAAAAAACAAAAACAGAAGGTTGTATGTTTTGATTGGTGATAATTGTTGTGTTTGATTCTTATGAACAGCAATATGGAGATATTCGCACACTATATACAGCATGCAAGCATCGTGGCTTTGTTATGATATCTTATTATGATATTCGAGCATCACAGAATGCCATGAAAGCTCTTCAGAACAAATCACTGAGACGTAGAAAGCTAGACATACATTTCTCTATTCCCAAGGTATGTATGCGTCATCTTTCTTTTTCCCCCCATGCTCTTTTTTTGACATTGCTGACCCTATAATTGTTTTTGGAAAAAGGCTCATAAATGCCCCTAACCTGTGGAAAAGGTTCATACATACCCCTCTTCCTCCGTTGGATCTAAAAATATCCGTAAGGTTTGTTTTTGGGTACAAACATACCCCTCAACTTAACAAAAATAGTCAAAGTCAACTTTAATTTTTTAAAAAGCCATGTGACATTTTCGAATTGGTCATACGTATTCATAATAATTCAAACCATCCAAACATTTAAAAAATTCTTTATTTTATTTTTTTTGTTCTGTTTTTGATTTATTATACTTTTGCTGTAAATTATCTCATTAAATTCAAAGTATGTAATTTTTTATTGTTTGAAATTGTATTAACCTCTCGATTTTTTGTTTTACTTTTAGCCTGGAGTTTAATTTAAGTGCTTAGTCAACTTTAGTGGTTATCCTAATGGATTAGAGGTCTTTTATGTAAGTGGTGTACATGTATTTTAATAAAAAGACATGATTGGGTGGTTTTAAATTATTGTGAATGCATATGATCAATTAGAACATGCGATGTGGCTTTTTAAATAATTAAAGTTGACTTGACTATTTTTGTTAAGTCGAGGGGTATGTTTGGATCTAAAAATAAACTTTAGGGGTATTTCTAGATCCAAAGGTGGAAGAGGGGTATTTATGAGCCCTTTTCCATAGATTAGGGGTATTTATGAGTCTTTTCCCTTGTTTTTGACATTTGTGTATCTAGTATCTACTATCTCCCATATGCAAGCAGTATACCAAAAATATCATCCATAGGCAATATTTTCTGAGCTAGATTTTTTTTTTTCGCATCGCGTGTTTCTTAGTCAACAAGCAACAATTTTCAGCCCTACTTTTCTGATCATTTTTGACAGGACAATCCATCAGAAAAAGATGCCAACCAAGGGACTCTCCTGGTTTTCAACCTTGATTCCTCTGTTTCAAATGATGAACTACGTCAAATATTTGGTGTATATGGCGAGATTAAGGAGGTCAGCTAGTCTATTAGCTTTCTGCATGCAGTTGTTTTATCAGGGATATTGCTAATTCTTTTTCTTTGTTTTTTCCCCTTTCTTATAAAAGATCCATGAGACTCAGCATAGAAGCCATCACAAAGTTATAGAGTTTTATGATATTAGAGCTGCAGAAGCTGCTCTTCGTGCTTTAAACAGGAGTGACGTAGCAGGGAAGCAGATAATGATTGAAGCAAGGCATCCTGGTGGTATTAGACGGTGCGAATTTTTAATATTTTTGCTCTCCTTAGCTCTTCTCGGAGATACCCCTACTTCACAGTTCTCTGAAAAAGAAGAGAGAGACATCAGGACAGTGCTGTTGTAGAAAGCTGTTAGCTATATTATATTTTGTAGCTGAGTATATTACTATTCATGTTTTATAGGTCACAAATTTGCACTCCCTGTTAATTTCTTAAATTGTTATTCTCTTTTAACTGATTCACACTGTACTTTGTTTGAATATAGCAGGTTGTCACAGCAATTTCCTTCTGAGCTGGAGCAGGATGAACCTGGTATTTATTTGCAGCAGAATAGTCCTAGCAGTTTAGCCACTGGATTTTCTGGTATCATTACTCTTCATTCTTTGCATTATAATTCCTTGTAGAAGAAGTACTAGCGTTCACTTCATCGTAAATTCCAGGAGCACTTCCACGTGGAGGACATGGGTCGGGTATGGAAAATGGATCTTCTGTGGGCAGACGATCAGCGAGTGGGTCTACCATTAATTCCTATTTGGATAATGCATTTGACTGTGGATTATCATTCAGTGTTCCTAACAGCTTGTTGAGATTGGAATCTAAGGGGGGCAACCAAGCCAATGTTGGGGAAAGTGGCCACCTGCAGAGTCAGATCAATTTAGACTTTCGGGGCACAACAGCTCTCCATCCTCATTCTCTGCCAGAGTACCATGATGGTGTATCTAATGGAACTTCTTCCCTTTCTCCAGGCGGCATTTCTTCAACTATGAATACCAGGCCACTAGAAGCAATTGAAAACCGGAAGTTCTCCAGAGTTGTCTCTAATGGACAACCGGTTGAACTAAATGAAGGTAAGAAGTTGTATATCACAGATCTTCATTCTGTGCAATGATAAATATTATACTGACCAGAATAGTGAGGTTGTAATGCTGAAAGAGATGGAAGCGAGAAGAAGAAGAAATTTGCTTCTGTCCTAGCCAGTTCTCTGATTTGTTTCTTTTTTATTTTAATGACAATCTGCAGTTTACAATGGAACTAAGAGTGCTATTGTACCTGTAAGGGTACAGGTACAGGGGCCAAAAAAATAAAAGCAAGTGTCCCAAATTTGCTTATTTACTGATCTTCTATGTTTGCTGTTTCTGTTCATTTCAGTTTTTACTCCAAATGGAAATGTGAATTGTCCTTCTCCTGGGCACCAGTACATGTGGAGTACTTCACATCAACCGCAGCGTCAAGGTATGATGTGGCCAAACTCACCAACATTTGTTGGTGGGGTCTGTGCTTCGCGCCCTCAACAACTGCATTCACTTCCAAGGGCTCCATCCCACATGCTGAATGCACTTGTACCAATAAACAACCATCATGTGGGTTCAGCACCCTCTGTTAATCCATCCCTCTCTCTCTGGGACAGAAGACATGCCTATGCAGGAGAATCTCCTGATGCATCTGGTTTTCACCCAGGTTCTCTGGGGAGTATGAGGATTTCTGGAAATTCACCACATCCTTTGGAGTTCATTTCTCATAATGTTTTCTCTCGCACTGGCGGCAGCTGTATAGACTTACCAATGTCGTCCAGTAATGTCGGATTGCATTGCCATCAGCAGAGAAGTTTAATGTTTCCTGGTAGAGGTCAAATAATTCCTATGATCAATTCATTTGACTCTCCAAATGAAAGGATGCGGAGCCGTAGGAATGAAGGTAATTCGAGTCAGACTGACAACAAGAAGCAGTTTGAACTGGATATTGAACGGATTGCTCGTGGGGACGATAAAAGGACAACCCTAATGATAAAGAATATTCCTAACAAGTACGTCACTGTTTTATTATTAATTGATATTTAATTTTATATCTGAAACCCTTCTATTTGCTGATACAAAAACACTATGCTAAAGATGTTGATTGGAGGGATTCACTCAAAAAACAATGAAGAAACAGTTTGTTGTTGAGAGATTTCTAATCCCTTAGTTTCTGTCATTTGAGATGATTTTTCTTGAGTTTTCTCTTGAAAACTAACCTGACTTGGTGGCTCATCTGGCATATGTGTAGATAAAATTACCAATAAATCTGTACAAGTAGAGAGTAACAGCTGTCTCCCCCCTTAAACTGCTATCACGTAGTAGCATGGTGGTTGCTATTACATATCACGTAGTAGCATGGTGATTACTAATCCATTATCTTGCTTAATGACTTGAAATATTTTTGATATTTTATCAAATGTGTCCTAATTGTAACTTATTTAACAGATTTTCTACTTGCATTTTGTAGATCATTGATATTGATACCAATGCATCTGCTCAACATACCGTATTTATATGTGTTTTGGTTGCACAATTTCAATTCTTGTATACCAGCATGGGATGAATAAAATTACATTAAGGCTTCAATTCATGATCAGTTTTTATTTTGAGTATAAAGATCGTCTATCTGTTCTCACAGCGACAAACTTCTACAGCTATTGGATATATATCTTTTGCGTTCTTTGTGTCTTCAAATTTGCAAGTGGCATGCCTTGTTTTAACTTCTCCTGGGAATTTTTAGATATACTTCAAAAATGCTTTTGGCTGCAATTGATGAGCGTCACAGGGGAACGTATGATTTCATCTATCTACCAATTGATTTCAAGGTTGGTGCTTTTCCCATGGTGAAAGCTTTCTTGTATTCTGGATCTTGTTTCTACTCTGTCTAACTTTGGTTTGTTTTGTTGCAGAACAAATGCAATGTAGGTTATGCATTTATCAACATGACTGATCCTTCTCTTATTATTCCATTTTATCATGTATGTGGTTCTGGCACCCTAAACAAAATAAGTTTTGTTCAAATTGATGGCTACTTCCTATCATTGTTGCTTCTTTTACATTAAATGTGTGAAAATATTTGGCAGGCATTCAATGGAAAGAAATGGGAAAAATTCAATAGTGAGAAGGTGGCATCACTTGCATATGCTCGCATTCAGGGAAAATCTGCACTCATTGCTCACTTCCAGAATTCCAGCCTCATGAATGAAGATAAGCGATGCCGGCCAATCCTCTTCCACACTGATGGCCCTAATGCTGGTGATCAGGTATGAACACAGCTTGATCAATAGTGGTCTTTGCTTTTATAGGTTCATTTGTATCTGGGGACTTGGCTCATTATTAAAGCTTTTGCCAATTTCTGGTTGGCCTACCAGCTTGATATTGCCAAAGTGCTTGGTCTCAGTTTGAAATAGTGTGATTCTCAGTTTCCTGATTTTTCAGGTGCCCTTTCCCATGGGTGTAAACATCAGGCCAAGAAGCAGCAAAAATCGGGCTGGCACCAGTGAAGAAAGCTACCAAGAAAGCCAGCCAAGTTTGTCAATCAGCAAGGATTTCATAATTGAAGAGTCATCATCAGGTTCTGTGAAGGAATCAAATTGAGCAAGCTGCTGCAATTTTGTTGGTACTAACCTACTAATAGGAATTTGAGACTGGAAAGCAATATCCACCCAATTTTTATTAATGTACATTAGGGTGGTCAGTGGAAAGGCAGAAAAAGAAGAAAAGACTAGTTTTCTGAATTTTGGAACGGACTCCTAAAATCGTCATGAAAATTGTGCATTGCCCGTTCACCAACGGGTAATCATATACTGAGGCATCTCAGTGAAGCATCAAAATTTTGGAAGATTGTGGGAGGCTACTAATTCATGATAAACACACGAGTTTCCATGTATTGATAAAACATTTGCGACAACCACGGAGGGCTCTGTTGTATCTGTTTCTCTCTCCTTGCATGTTCCATATTTTTTTGGTCTTCTTGGCAGCACCCCAAGAAGTGAGAATATTATTGAGAAATTTTTTCTTGTGAAGAAAGAATTGATTACTACGGCTGAGCGCTGTCCCCTGTTGCCCGTGCTTTCTACATTTTGGCCACTAACTAAATAAGATTTTATGTTATTAAACACAGATACTTTTTCTAAGTTATAAAACATAACAAAGTTTTATTGTTGGGAAAATATTATTTTATGTCTCAAAGGATTATTTTATCTATAGTTACATTTCAATGACAATTTATTCCATAGCCTAAATGGCTGAATGTTATTTCCATTACCATTGATTGGCCACTGTTTCTTTCAGATATTTTTTAACGTTACTCTGGCATTACTCTTCATTTGCTATTACAAATTCTTTATTACAACCGACTTCGATAGCTATTACAAATTCTTTATTACCATTGAATAGCGGGAAAACTTCAAAAATAACTAATTTGGACTTAATTAAGATTTAAAGGTATAATTTGAGTATTTGTAGTTCATAGCAACAATTTTAAAGAGAAGATAAATGAGCAAGATAAGGAGAAGGAGAGGGAGAGCGGCTATATTAAAGAGAGAATGAATACATGTTGACACAAGTTGTATTCAACGAAATACAACAGATACAATTTGATACAGAGCGAGAAAAACGGGTAAGACTTGGGAGAGATAGAGAGAGGAAAGATGCTGGAGAGGACAAATATAGGCTGATGCATGCTATATTCAATGAAATACATGTTGTATCCATGAATATAATCTGATAAATATGTCCGATACAAATATGTTGATACATGCATATATAAAGAAGAGAGATGCTAGAGAGGAGAGAGACGAACACAGACTGATACAGGGGTCATGTAACATTCTGAGCCTACACACTTAACATGGCAGACAATAGAAATCATTGTTGGTCCCAAGGGAACCTTTGATTTGGCCCGTTACTAACTAAATACAACACTATATATAATACCCAAGAAGTTGGAAAGTGAATACAGGAAGAAAGTTGCAGAAACTGACTTGGTACAGGTTCCACGGGACCCAATCACGGGTTGTAGACTCATTTACGGGTCATAGTTAGTGGTCGTAGATGGGGACCGAAAGTTGGGAAAAATTTAAAATTTAAGTTGGGTTTCACGAAGAGCTTTTACGACCCATGGAAAATTATACGGATCATAGATGACTCTTGTGAATGAGATATTGAGACAAAAAATGTAATAACTTGTAAGTTGGAAAGTCAGAAAAAGGAGAAAAATGTAGGAATCAGTTTTGGTGCAAGGACAACGAGCTCAAACTATGAACCATAGATAGTTCTGCGGCCGTAGATTGGTGTTGTAGATCGCCTCCATGAATTAGAATTTTTTTGGGAAAATTGTTGAAATCATAAGAGGCATGTGCGGGTCATAAAGAAAAATACCAAGACTCCTACATTGATTAGGAATATTAAAAAAGTAATAGGTTGCAAGACTTCTTATACGACCCAAAAGGATGGCTCGTACATTGACTTACGGATCGTGGTTGGGGGTCGTGGAATGCCAGAACACTTAGCAAATTTTAGAAATTTGAGGATGGTTCTATGAGCATGTTTTATGGGTCATCCATGGATCTAGGGATCGTGGTCCTTTGTCGTCGTCTGATCCAAATTTTAGGGCCTTAGTACTTTAATTACGGAAGAGTTCTATGGATCGTAAAAGACATGATGGACCCATAGAACAGGGTCGTGGTTAAGATTCCAAGAGGGTATTTTGGGGGCAGGATCTACGAAAGGGACTGTATAGGGTGTCATGCGTCTACGACCCATGGATCCTGTCTGTAGTTCCTATCCGACAAATTATAATTAGTGGTATGTTAGACCTTTCCTACTCCTGTAACCCCTAAACTATGTCATTATGGCCCTATTTGTTTCCCATAACTATTTTTATTCACTGAAACCCACTCTATTGTAAATCATTCACCCGAATTCTAAACTTCCAAGGATCATCTTCACTCCCGAAATTCTCTCAAGCTCAAGGAAGGTCAAACTAGCGTTCTGCTCAAATTCATCAATCAATTTCAGGGTTTTCTCCAAAGAATTCATCCAAGGTATGCAGATATTTATCCATGTGTTCCTTTCACCCATGAATCTCAAGAAGTTTCAACCTTTTTCAATCAAATTCCAAGCATGAAATTTGTAAGTTTAATGATTTTTTTCATGATTCAAGCCTAGTGTCATGGACTTAGACTTTACCTAAGACTTCTGTACGACACTATTCAATTTGCTCATGAATCTTTCACGATCTTGTATATACTGGTAAGCTTTCCAACTATGATCGCTAAGGGAGCGCTAGATAAGATAGGGCAAAAGAACTTTTGTAAGAAAGAAGACTTGTATTGCCAAGAGAGAATGCTTTACAATACTTCGATTGCTTGTGACTTGCTTGGTTGCAAATGAGAGCCAATTAGGGTATTTATACTACTCAACCTACTCAATGAACGGCTAGGATCAATTTGATCCAACGACTACAAATGACTATCTAGAATGTTCCTACAAAATATCTAAGATATATATATGGTACAAGACTTTTCTACACTTATCTACAAGTCTCTGGAACCTTCCAGTGTTCTCTAGTCTACTCTTCAGAGTTTTGCATTATTCTAAAGAATTTCGGAGCCCTCCAGAGCAGTGTAGGTGTTCCTCAAGCAATTTTGGACAAAATTTTTGGCGGGATTTGTCATTCTCCCCCACCTGATGATGCGACGGCCGTGGCATATTGCTGCTATTGCAAGAACTCTCGTACCTTATCCTTAAATTGCCACAAGTCTTCATATCTTTCCCACGTGGCCTCCTCCAGTGATTGACCCTTCGAATGGACAAGGAACATAGCGGTAGCAGGCTGTCCTCGTTTCTGCTTGGCCTGATAATCTATGATGCCTTTTATGTCCCGATCATGTGAGACGCTGACCGTAATGGGTGCCCAGCTCGACTGTACTCGGCTTGGGTCATCCTTGTCCTCATGGTATGGCTTGAGGACGCTGGCATGAAGATAGGTTGTACTTTTAATGATGGTGGCAGCTCCAGTCGGTAAGAGACCTTGCCAACCTTGGCAACGATCCTGAATGGGCCTTCATACTTCCGCACTAAGTTCTGGTTTATGCCTCGTAATGCCTTGAATTGTCTTGGATTGAATTTCACCAAGACCAAGTCTCCAACTTTGTAGCTTGTGGGACGATGCTTGCGGTCGACGAACTTCTTCATTCGTTTAGCCGCTTTGTCTAAATAAGACTTAGCGATATCCATCTGCTCCTCAAAATATTTGGCCATATGGTATGCACCCAAACTCTTTCCCTCGAATGTGATCGGTAGTGAATGCAGAGTTTGTGGTTGTTGGCCTATTACTAACTCTAACGGTGTTCAACCAGTGGCTTCATTCTTCTTCTAATTATATGAGAATTGGGCCACATCGAGCAACTTGGTCCAATCTTTCTGAGAGCTCATGAAGTGCCTAAGGTAACATTCTAACAAGGCATTAACTTGCTTTGTCTGACCATCGATTTGGGGGTGGAAACTTGTGGAGAAGTGTAATTGTCATGCCCCAAAGTCCTGTAGGGAGGACCGGCAGCCGTTGCTGATAAGGCTCGGGAGAACCAACCTGTAACTACAAGCATTCTATACATATTATAAGGGGTTTCTACGTTTGCCATGCCTTTAAGAAGATAAATAGTGATAACAAGCCAAAAGGAAATGCATATAACTAGGCCGTTGGGGCCACGCTATCTAAAGTGCGAGACATGACTTCACTGTGCTTTACATAGTCTACAAAGCCTCTAAAGAAAGAAAAACATCTGACAAGGGTCGGGACAGGCCCCGTCTCAACTAACTGTACAATATAAACATAAGCTCTAGACATATACAAAGCCCCGAAGCAACCTGGAGCTTGGTGACAGT
>JAPFFP010000089.1:1865160-1877916 GCA_026153255.1 Solanum medicagineum
ATTTATATAAACTTAAATATAAATTTAATATAAACTTATAAGTTATAAATTATAATATAAACTTAATATATAAACTTATAATATAAACTTTAATATAAATTTATAATAATAAACTTAATTTAAAGTTTTAAACTTATAAATTTAATTTAAAATTAAAAAAAAATGAAAACTCTGGTCCGATCCGGTAAATTGCCGGTTGATAGCGGTCCGGGACGGTACCGCCATTTTTTTCTGATACTTACGGTATCGGTTTCGGTTCGGATCCGGTGTTTTTTTAGCGCCGTATTTACCGGTACAGGTCCGCCGCCACCCTTAGGCTGGAGTTTCTACTCTTGAACTCATTTTGGCCCAAAATGTTAGGCCAAGAACTATTAGGATCGTCACCACGCTTGGAGTCCCGTACATTATGAGTCAACCTTCTTTGGCTTTCTTGTCGTCATTTGATTACATTTTTTTTCATATTAATTGATTAGTATTTTTATGAATGTTGACATTAGCTAACCTTTTATTATTATTTGAAAATTATTTTATGATTAGTATTATTTGTTAACAAATCCAGTTTAGATGTTGTACAGGCTTGACAATATTTTTATAATCATTGTTTAGATGTTTTTCTTGAAATAGGCCAAAATTCTCAACAAGTTATTCACTTTTTTTCTTTTAAAAAAAGTATTTCAAACTAATCAAAGGCCTAAATAATCACCTTTAGAAATAAATTATTTATCATAATGAATGTTGGCCCTATATTTTTATAAAATTAATATAACTATAGAATGTATCCCAATAATTAGGTCACTTTAGATTTTAAGTTGATTTCTCAAATATAATGTAATTTTTTTCATTTGGGTCATTTTAAATCCTTTTAATGAGTTTTATTTTTACAATGATAAAAATAAAATGTACATTGGCATTTTAAATTCCTTTGGTTAATTTCTTATAAAGTTATTAGTATATCTTTTAAGAAAATAAATATGACTTAGGTATTGCGTTATTTTCTAAATATAACCTTTAGAGATTCAAGATTTTTTTTCTTAACAACTTCAACAATACAAGATATGTATACGTATACCTCCTACACAAGGTATATATATTTTTAGTTTTCTCTATACTTGGTATATTATTTTATACAAGTCATATTATTATTCTTATTCTTATATGCATCGTCATTTTACGAATGTTATTTATTTTCAGATAAGATATAAAATTTTACAACTCATCATATATTTTTGCTGTATTATATAACTAGTTTCATTTTATCACTACATGAAATAATGAGCCCTCATACATTTTGAGCAACATATTTATTTTACATGAAAGGTTACAAGCTTTACTTAATATCTCGACATTTTTATTTTCTTCACAAAACTCCATTTTGTTGAGTCTCTCATACCACGTCACATATATATGTCTATGTATTTGCATCCCATCTATTATCTCATTTGTTTATTTATTTTTCTATTTTTACATCTTAATTTCGTACATATATAAATAAAGTAATAAGTTTTCATACCTAATATTCTTATGAATTGTTTACGATAAATTTTTATTTGTTCATTCGTTCTATATGATTTTAAGCATACATTTATATTTTTCTAATATATATAAATTCTCATTTCAAGTTTGTTTGTTTATTATTTTAGTTATTTATTTTTTATTACATAACAAATAATATATTGTTATTAAAGCTTTTTACAAATATTACAGACAATACGTATGATATATCTCGTATTTTGCTCCTTTTCTACTCGAACTAATCAAGAAAACAAATGAATAATTTATCACTAGTTATTTATCCTAAGCTATGGTTAAGGCCTATCTTCGGATAGGCTTTGAGGGATGCCTAGCACCTGCCCCTCGAGTGATCGAAACCCTTACCTAGAATCTTACTGATTTCGCAAATTAAAACAGAGTCTATATTTACATTTTTAATTGATTTCCTAATATTTTTCTTAAAATTAGGTGGCGACTCTAAATAATTTTTCTAAAGCCAACGAGCACAGTCACAGGATGTTGCGAATTATTTCGACTGGTTTGAAAATGAGGCACGACAGAGTGATAACTCTTCTGTGGACTATTAGGTAGGGGTGTGCATTGGTCGGTTCGGTTCGATTTTATACATTATTGGTTTGATTTATTGATTTTCGATTTTTAAATATGCTAAACCAATAAGAAATCAATAAAATAATTTTTATCGATTTTCAGTTTATCGATTTTATGTCCTTAACGGTTCGATTTTTGATTTACCCGATAAGAATGATAATGAGAATTTCCATTAATAAAAAGCTAATAGAGTACGAAGACTATGTGTACAAACTTGCAAAAGCTATAATTAAGTTAATTACAAACTAAAATACTATAGTGGATTATCACTTAAGTATTGTAAAAATTAAAATATGTAAAGTATTGCTATAATATCCTATTAATATTGAATTATTAATATTTAATATTTATGAAGGGGTAAAATGTTAATTTATTATAGCCTTATTGGTTTGTGACTCTTGATGTTGTGGGCGTTGTCGAAGAGAATTTTACCTATGAAGAGGTTCTGGTTCAGATCTTGGATAGGCATGTGAAGAGATTGAGAAACAAAGAGGTTGCTTCCGTCAAGGTCTTTTGGAGGAATCAACAAGTTGAAAGTGCTACTTGGAAGGCCGAAGCGGATATGCAAAAGCGATATCCTTACCTTTTCAACTCTACTCAAGCCTAAGGTATTGATCTAAGTCCTTTATATGATCTCAAGTCTTAACTTCAGTCCTCATGTCATTGCATATGTCCATATTTAAAATGACTAAGTTCATGATGATTTTACACTTATGATGAGATTTTGAAATGATGTTTAAATGCATTGTTGCATCTTTATGTGGGATAAAATTTATCATGTTGGTGTCTCTCATATACGTATCTTTTACATTCGAGGATGAATGTTCCCAAGGGGGAGATATTATAACGACCCTAAAAAGTGCCCGAAAATGTGCCTCGAAAGTTCCCGCAATCGTAATTTCCATATATCTCAAAATCTGTGCGTCATATTGAAAATCCAACTTCATATTATCGTACAGGGGGTCATTTTTGAGTGGGAAATGGGTCTAACCCTGATTCAAGAGCAAATAATTAGCAATTTTGATTTTCCAAAAATGCAAATTCTAGAGAGCTTTTTGCGCCCCTAGCGCGACGCGCCAAGGGGGCGCACTAGTGTTAAATTTTTTCCAGTTTTGACTTCGATCCAAGACTTTTAAGTCTTGGGCCTAAGTGTTCCCAAACTTAAAAATGCCTATACTTAACCATTTTTCACCCTCATATCATTCTAAACATTCCCCTATCCTCATTCAAGCACTTAGCCAATATTTTTCTCCTAAACCCAAGACTCAATACCCTTTCCGGATCTCAAGGTTCTTTTTCAAGCTTCAAGTCTCCATCTCCAATCTTCATCAAGTTCATCTCCAAAGCTAAGGTATGTGGGTTTATTTCATGGGTTCCTTTCACCCATGATACCCAAGCTTCCTTTTACTCTAATTTGAATGATTTGAAGTTGATTTACAATGGGGTCTATCTTATTATGAAAATCACTACACACTATGTTGAAGGTCATGAAATTATGACTATTTTGCTATGTTTTGAGGTATGAAGCCAAGGTCTATTGTAAGATTTGATGAAGGATTTTGATGTAAATTGCTTGAGGGTGTTACCAAGTATCTATTGAAGGTTTTACATTGAATTTTCTAGCATGATTTCACTCTTGAATTGCATGATTTTATACTAGCACTACATGCCCTCTAAGTGTTTGATAAAATGTCCGGTTATGGTTTCTTGAGGAATTGAAGGTCCAATGCATGTCTTATGAGTTGACGATTATATGATGAAGATATGGTGATGATATGATAAAATGATGATGATATGGATACATGTACATGGTGCTCTCTATATAGTGTTGGAATGTGACCATGCCCTACCCAGGGGTTCTGTGCTGGGTAACCTTGTTGGGGGTTTGGACCCATCAACCTATCGGAGGGTTTGTACTTAGGCACCAAGGGTGGTAGGGTGCGATAATCCAACAACCTTGTTGGGGGTTCTTACCCATCAACCTATTGGGGGGTTCGTACTCCTGCACTAAGGGTGGTAGGTGGTAGGTGGAACGATCCACCAACCTATTGACAGGGTTTGTACCTCAATCACCAAGGGTGGTAGGGTGTAATGATCCACCAATAGTAAATAGTCTCTTCTTGCACCTATGTTATGTCCTATGTAAGCATGTTTTACTTAAGCACTAATCACATACATCATATTGTTATTATGCTAGTTATTGTCTATTTCTATGCATTTCGACTATGATGCCTATCTCTTGTTGCATTGCATCCTGCATAGTTAGTACATTCAAACGTCATAATGTATATTCTATGCCTACATGATGTCACCATTAGGAACCGATGCACCACTTGATCATCCTTCTTCACGTGGCTAGTACGACTTCTATTAAGCTTGTTGGTGAGTCCTCCATTCCGGGGACGTTACTCATGATCTCTTGCTATGTATTAAGACTTTCTCTTTTAACCTATGTATTTATTATGAGGGAGAGCGTGGTTGCTTTGTCTTGGCCCCTAGTCTTATCTATGTAGTAGTGGTGTTGTTGGATATGATATGTATCTGTGCAATGAGCTTGACTCTATTGACTCTTGATGTTTTGATATGAAAGTTACCCTTAGTCCCTATTCCCTTATTTATGTCTATCTCTTATTGTCTTTATAATTGTTTCTGCGACCAAGGATATGTAATGATATGTTATGAGTCTTGTTTGGGGTTCTTGTGGGTTCCCCATTCGCCGGTCACGTCTAGGCCATAGGCTTGGGTCATGACAAAGGTGGTATTAGAGCACTACTTTGTTAGATCCTCAGAGTCCAACACACCGCATTGATTAGAGTTTTATTCATGGTAGTGTTGTGCACCACAACTATGAGTAGGAGGCTATGAGACATTTTAGGAAATGTTTCCCTTCTTCATGCTCTAAGTCATGCTATAGAGTTGAAGTAAGTTTTCCCCCCATAACGATTATTCTTTGCTATAAAGATCATGCCTAATACGAGGGGAAGACGAGCCTGCACGGCCGAGGAACAACTAGCCAATGGAGAGCTTAGGGATGCTCTCACTTGCTTGTACAAGTGGTGGCTAATCAAGCCAACCAAGGGGCCCAAGTCCCTCATGCTCCTTCAGCGGCCTCTCGGGTAAGAGACTTCATGAGAATAAATCCCACAGAATTCTATGGGTCAAAGGTGAATGAGGAACCCTACGAGTTCATTGATGAGTTTTACAAAAAAATTTCTATCATAGGTTTGTGTCCGGAGGATAAGGCAGAGTTGGCGGCCTACCGACTCAAGGGGATAGCACAAATATGGTACAACCAATGGAAGGAGGAAAAGATAGTCAACTATGTGGTACTTTGGGAGGAGTTCAAGGTGACCTTCCTTAGTCGGTTCTTACCTCTTGAACTTAGGGAAGCTAAGTTGGTGGAATTTATGAATTTGAGACAAGAGTCTATGAGTGTGAAGGTGTATGACCTCAAGTTTACCCAACTCTCAAAGTATGCTCCCCATTTGGTGGCCGACTCGAGATTTAGGATGAACAAATTTGTGATAGGTGTCTCCGACTTGGTTAGTGAGGAATGCTAGTCCGCTATGTTGATTAATGACATGGACTGGTCATGTTTGATGACCTTTGCCAAGCAAATGGAAGGGGAGAAATCGAGGAAGAGGAGGGGTCATGAGGCCAAGAGGGCCCCTTTCGAGGGTAAGATCCAAAAGGGTGTTCGGATCCAACAAGACCAAGGGTCCTCTCATGCTTCTAATAGGGGATTCGCGAATGACTTCCCAAGGCCCCAAGGTGTTGGTGTTGTGGTTCCTAATGAGGTGTGTCCTAGGTGTGGTAAGAGGCATAGGGGCCCATGCTTGAGAGATACTAATGTGTGCTTTGGTTGTGGGGAAAGGGGTCACAAAAAAGGTGGATTGGCCTTAAGAGCGCAACAAGAGCAAAGAGGTTCGTCCACAAGGTGCTAATGCTTTAGTACACGGTATGGCCATTTCAAGTTCTTGGTCATGTCCTTCGAGTTGGCAAATGCACCTGTAGCTTTCATAGATTTGATGAACAGGGTGTTTAGGCCATATCTGGATATGTTCGTGATCGTGTTTATTGATGACATACTAGTGTAATCGAGGAATGAAGAGGAGCATGCTAATCACCTTAGAGTAGTTTTGCAAATACTCAAAGACCATGAGTTGTATGCGAAATTCTCCAAGTGTGAGTTTTGGCTCAAGTCAGTGGCTTTCTTAGGCCATGTTGTTTGGGGAGATGGTATTCGGGTGGATACGCAGAAGATTGAGGCGGTTAAGAACTAGTCAAGAACCACTTCTCCAACAGAAATAAGAAGTTTTTTGGGTTTGGCCGGGTACTACCGTAGATTTGTGGAGGGTTTCTCTTCTTTGTCAGCCCCGTTGATAAAGCTGACTCAGAAGAAGGCCAAGTTTTAGTGGTATGAGGCATGTGAAAGCAGTTTTCAGGAGTTGAAGACTAGATTGACCACAGCACCAATGTTGACCTTGCCAGATGGAATGGGTGACTTCGTGATTACTGTGATGCGTCAGAGTGGGATTGGACTGTGTACTCATGTAGAGGGGGAGGGTGATAGCCTATGCTTCCTGACAGATTAAAGTTCATGAGAAGAATTATCCGACCCATGATTCTAGAGTTGGCAGTTGTGGTATTCGCACTTAAGATCTAGCGTTACTACTTGTACAGAGTACATGTGGACATGTTCACCAACCATAAGAGCTTACAGTACATATTCAGTCAGAAATAGCTCAATCTACAGTAGAGGAGGTGGCTGGAGTTGCTCAAGGATTATGACATGAGCATTCTCTACCACCCAGGTAAGGCTAACATTATAGCTGATGCTCGTAGCAGGATGCCAACGGGTAGTACTGCCCATGTGGAGGAGGGGAAGAAAGAATTAGCCAAGGAAGTGCATAGATTAGCTCGATTGGGAGTGCAACTTGAGGAGAACAATGAAGGTGGGTCAATGTTCAGAATGGGTGTGCTTCATCCTTGGTGTCAGAGGTGAAAGGAAAGCTAGCCCAAGACCCTGTCTTACTCCAATTGAAAGAAGCAGTTCACAAGCAGAGGGTGATGGTTTTCTCCAAAGGGGGAGATGGGGTATTGAGATATCAAGGGAGATTGTGTGTACTTGATGTTGATGGTGTTCGAGACAGAATCTTGGTCGAGGCTCATAGCATGAGGTATTCTATCCATCCTAGCTCCACCAAGATGTACCATGACTTGAGGGAAGTCTATTGGTGGAACAGGATGAAGAAAGAAGTTGCTGAATTTGTTTCCAAGTGTCCCAATTGTCAACAGGTTAAGGTTGAACATCAGAAATCGTATGGTTTAGCTCAGAACTTTGAAGTTTCAGAGTGGAAATGGGAGATGATCAACATGGATTTCATTACCGACTTACCAAGATCCAGAAAGTAGCATGATTCAATATGGGTGATTGTTGATAGGATGACTAAATCAGCCCACTTTTTGGTGGTTAAGACAACATATACGGCTGAGGAGTATGCCCGACTTTACATTCGTGAGATTGTTAGGTTGCATGGGGTTCCCTTATCTATCATCTCGGACAGAGGAACTCAATTCACCTCTCAATTTTGGAGATCTTTCCGGAAGGGATTGGGTACGAAGGTAAATTTGAGTACCGCTTTCCACCCTCAGACAGACGGGCAGGCAGAGCGCACTACCCATACTTCGGAGGATATGTTAAGAGCATGTGTTATTGACTTCAAAGATAATTGGGATAACTATTTACCATTGATTGAGTTCGCGTACAATAATAGCTATCGTGCCAACATTCAGATGGCCCCATATGAAGCATTATACGGGAGGAGATGTAGATCCCCGATTGGCTAGTTCAAGGTGGGTGAAGTTGAGTTGATTGGGCCTGATCTCATACACCAGTCTATGGAGAAAGTGAAGGTCATTAGGGAAAGGTTGAAGACAGCCCAGAGTCGCCAGAAGTCATATACGGACGTGAGAAGAAAAGACTTGGAGTTTGAGGTAGATGGTTGGGTGTACTTGAAGGTGTCACCTCTGAAGGGTGTCATGAGATTTGGCAAGAAGGGGAAGTTGAGTCCCCAATATATCGGACCATACCAGACTGTAAGAAGGATTGGGAAAGTTGCCTACGAGTTAGACTTGCCCTCCAAGCTAGATGGAGTTAACCCGGTGTTTCATGTATCTATGCTGAAGAAGTGTTCGGGGGATCCAGCCTTAGCAATTCTGATGGAGAGTATGGGTGTGAAGGATAGTTTATCATATGAGGAAATTTCAGTCCAAATCCTTAACCGACAAGTCCGTAAGCTGAGGAATAAAGAGATCGCCTCAGTTAAAGTCTTACGGAGGAATCAGTTTGTTGAGGAAGCTACGTGGGAAGCTGAGGAAGAGATGAAACTCAAATACCCGCATCTATTCGTGCCAAGTGAGGATGATGTTGAAGGTAAATATTCTTATCGTTAACACTTTCGAATGTTTTCTTTCATTGAGTTGATGCCTTTACCTTATTCTATGCCCGAGTCTAAGACAGAGATAGATAGGTGATTGAGAGTGAGAGTTCGAGTATTCTCGAGTGAGAAATGAGAGGAGTTACAGGGTTATTCGTGTTTCTGTCCGACCTTACTCATCATTCAAGGATGAATGATTCCAAGGGGGAGATGATGTAATAACCCATAAAAATTACTAAAATGCCCCTAAAATACATCATGCACGCAACGTGTCTTCCAAGTTCTAATGGAAAATCCGAGACCGAATTTGCGATCAGCGTGGAAAATAGAGTCAGAAAATGGTATCAATCAGATTTAAGACAAATTGGGTCAATTACGAAATTGCACTTAAAGTGCAAAAATAGTGTGTTCTCTATGTCCCCTCCGCGATGCGCTAGGGGTGCGGAGTTACACTTGTGTTTTGACAGTTGTTGATTTTTTTCGACGGGAATTAGATTTTGGAAATTTTTACAAAAATCACTAGTGCGCGTCCTTTCTGCGACGCTCACCTGTATCCCAGAAAAATTATTTTTTTCTTTTATTTTGGGAAGGGCAATTTTGTCCTTCCTAATATATTTTAATACCCCCAAAACGTATTTTTAAAGGGTATTTCATACGAAAGGGTTTCAAAACCCAAAGGCACAACGTACTTTCTGAGAGAGGAGAAGAAGAAAGGGTTAAGGGTCCCAACTCCAGATCAAAGATTCTTAAAGGAAGTTGAGAATTCTCTAGTCCCAAGTATGTAAAGGCTATCCAAAAGCATGGAATTGTTCTTCCATGTGCCCCAATGTAAAGTTAGGATGCAAGATTGATAATTAAAGTCTTGAATAGTGATTCTTGAAAGTTTTCTTGAATATTGTCTTTAATTCTTGAATATTATCTCTACTTCTTGAATGTATTCTTTAAATTATACTTTGTATCTTAAATTGATGAACATTATGCTTAAAGTTTATTGTAGACATGCCTTTTTATGTGATTGTGATTTAACCCTTATAAATTCTCTCTGTAAAGACTTGAATAATGAACTTAGGGGGATGTCTAGAGCCTTGATTTACTGAATGTGATGTTTGACTAAGTCTAAGTCTTGAGGTGATGGGTGTTGATGACCATGATAGTTGAAACAGTATAGATAGAGTTGGATGAATACATTCCCTTGAACTTGAGAGGGTAGTCTTGCCCGTAGCAGTTGAGTGATGGAAGTTCTTGATAGATTGATAGGCTTATGAGCATGTCGAGTCCTTGGAGGAGTATTGAGCACCGAAAATGAGTAAGAGTGAGTCCCACTCGTACTCATTACCTACGTGGCCAGCGTAGCAGAGGATTGGACCGTGAGAACGGATGCTTCCTTAGTCCCAAAAGAGGACTTACTATTATTGTAAACCCCTGATGTGTGCCCTTTTACCCCGGCAAGGTACTGGGCGGATGCCGCAACGACATCGCTTCGTTGTACTATCACCGGCTCATAGGTGATGGGTGTAGATCCAAGAAACTCCCAGATAGATTTCATGATGATAGAACTCCGATGTGATGTGATTGTTGATGTCTTGATGGATAGTGAGGTGATAGAGTCCTATCCTTTGCTCTGAGCTGAGGAGGAGTGATTGATGAATGATTGCTACACTCTTCTATTTACTTTAGCCCATTTTACATACAGTATATTCCACGTACTAATGCCCCTTTGGTGCTCCATCTTTTTATAATGCAGATTTTGTAAACAGAGGACCTCAGCAGCCCAATCGTTGAGGTTCAGAGCTTGCCAGATTTCCTGATAGTTGTGCGTCCTCCCCTGCATTCAGAGGATGAGTATTCCATTTCGCTGTATTGGACTTTTATTGATTTTTGGGTAGCCATGGCCTGTCATGGTACCATCTCAGACAGTGGTATAGAGGCTTCATAGACATAGATATTGATGATAGATGTTGAGGGTTCTTGCCCTTTCTTTCGTTATCTTAAGACTGTCTGTTGTTTTTTGTATTTCATTATGATAGACTATTATGATTGCTCTATTTACTTCCGCTATTGAGTTGACTGAACGAAGGCAATGAGACTAGGTGGTCTGCTTGGGGACTAGCAATAATCTCCGAGTGTCAGTCACGTCTAGGGTACCCTCCCGGAGCGTGACATTTAATTGATAAAAAGAACTTAAACCTAAACCTGCTTTTCCACCGAAGACAATTTTGAAACAATAGTCTATCTAAAAAAGAGAGACAATTAGGAAAATAATATTAATTAGTTTAAAAAAATTTAATCCTAAAATGATTCTTAAAGCTACACAAAATCTGTATAAATACTTATTTTGTATATCTTCATGAATTTATTAACTAATAAAACTTGATAATGTTAAAGATAACAAATTATATAAAAACAACAAATTATCAAATTTTATTATCAGGTAATAAATTATGAAATACAGTACAAAAATAAAGCAAAAGTAATAATAATCTAAATTAAATTGATGTTGCTTAATACTATGTTATTTTAGAATTTTTATTATTTTTAGAAAGAAAATAAAGGAGTACTATTCCAATTTCCTTAAATTTGTGTAGTTGAGTTCATTTAGTTTTAGGATTCTTTTTATATTTTATGACTCCATATATTTTAGGATTCTTTATATTATAAGATAAATTAAATAATAATTTGAGGAAAAGAGTGAAAAGACTATTTTGTCTAAAGAAGAAAATTTTAATGAATGGCAAAAAGTTCAAACAATATTTCTAAAGTTCTACATGCTTTTAATATTGTAAGGACTCGGATTTTCAAGCTTATTTATATTGTTTAAGGCCGTCATGGGCCCCTTATGTCAAGCCAAGTTCAAAGGATTTTTCGTTGGCTAAGTTTGACACAAGTACCGGTAGAAGGGTCAAATTTAAACTAGCATAACTCTTAGAATATTTGGATTTTGGTGACCCACGACATGTCAAATGAAATCCCTTTGAGTTAGCTTCACAACGCACTTGGTTTCACCTCATTCCGAGGTCGGATGAAGGAGTTATGATCTTTTTCGTAAGGCCCTCCAGTGCAGTATTGTCACACGAACTGCTTGACGGCCAGTGTGGCCTTTGACAGGCTGTTTTGAGCAGCTGGTGTTGGAAAAGGCCATTTTTCGCACTGAGGAAGGTGGCACGACCAGTGGCACGGGTCGTGAGGCTTGCCACTGGTCGTGAGGAGGGGCATGAAGGTGAGTAAGGGAGGCTTGGTAGGCGTGGAGGTAAGTTTGAGGCTAAGTCTTGGACCATGACCACCCACACGGGTAGTGGTAGGTGGCACGGGTTGTGGCCCTTGGCATGAAGCCTGGGAAACATTTTCCAGTACCAAGTATGGTGCCACGAGTCTCCACACGGGCTGTGAAGCTCCACACGAACTGTGGAGGCCTTCGTGGTCGCGACGAGACGTCTTTTTCCAATCGATTTCCAACTTCAATTTTTAGACCAAGTACCTTGTCACGGGCACTCCACACGACCCGTGGAGTGCCACACGACCCATGGGACCTTCCATGGGGCACCACTTTGCCAAATTTCCCATCCGATCACTAATGACATTTTCTTGAATTTTAATTATTCTAATAATTTCTTTTTAGACTTCCAATGCTATCTTAACCTTCCTAAAAGACCTAAATAATATTCCTAAGGATCAAACTCATTACTCTCATCTCTAATTCCCTCTCAATTCTCTCAAGAGCCTCCACCATGACCTTAATCCCAATTTCAAGGGAACTCAAGAACAAGTTTAGAATCCAAGACGCACTTCCAAGCTTTCATTCTTTCTTAACTCAATTTCAAGGAACTTAAAGTCTAAGGTATGCGGGTTGATCCTTGACTTCTGTTCAATCAAGGAGATCCAAAATTATTTTTAAGCAATCTCATGGATTTCTAGTTTACTTCAAATCGGGATTTTGAAGATTATTGTCACACCCCATGCCCCGTTAGGGTGGACTGGCACCCGTTGCCGATAAGGCCTGGGAGAAACAACTCGTACTATACGCTTACTTATGCTTGTCACATGGGATTCGTACCTCTAACATGCTTTAAAATAGATAAATAGTGATAATAAGTCGATCGGGAATGCATATGACTAGGCCGTTGGGGCCCCGGTGTCCAACATACGAAACATAACTTCACTTTTTCTGTACATGGTCTACAAAGCCTCTAAGTAAAGAAGAACATCTGAAAAGGGTCGG
>JAPFFP010000089.1:1886897-1917912 GCA_026153255.1 Solanum medicagineum
ATTGAGTATACAATATTTATGAAGTTGGAAGAGTCTATTCTTAAACGAAAAACTTAGTTGCATTGTTTAGAGAAGGAGATGCAAACTCCAAGTATTTTCATACTTTGATGAGAGGTATAAGGAGGAGATTATTCATCCATAAGATCTGTGCTGATAATGATAATTGGGTTCAAGGTGATGAATACATAGAATTGATGAAGAGGTATTGTAGTGTATTCCTAGATTAGTCAATGAGGATAAGAACCAAATGCTACAAGCCATGCCTACTTTGGAGGGACTTAAATAGGTTAGTTTTTTTACATGAATCCTAATTTTGCTGTTGGTTCAGATGGTATGAGTGGTAAGTTTTTCTAGGTGTGTTGGGATATAATCAAGGTGGATCTATTAGCCGTTGTAAAGTCCTTCTTTTGTGAATGTGTAATAGCAGGTTTATGACTCAAGCATGTTTGTTGTTATTACCGAAGGTTCAACATCCTAATAAGTTGACATGGCCAAGGCTTATGATAGAATTTCTTGGTCTTTTATTTGTTTGGTTTTAAGAAGATTTGGTTATGATGAGATGTTTATTGACATGATTTGAAGGGTAATAAGTAAAACTGGTATTCCACAATTATTAATGGTGCAAGGTATGGCTTTTCCCACTCCACTAGAGGGCATAAGCAAGGAGATCCTCTTTCTTCTGCATAGTTTATTCTTAGTGTTGAGGTCTTGTCTAGAAGCCTAAATGCTCTTTATTTTAATCATCTTTATAAAGGTTTTCAGATGGAAGTTAGGGGACTTCAAATTAATCATCTTAGTTTTGTTGATGATATCATCATATTTGCCTCTACTAATAGATATTCCCTACAGCTAATAATGAATACTCTTTCAGCATATGAGGTTGTGTATTATCAATCAGTCAATAAAGAGAAAAGTCACTTCATGGTCACCCCTAATACATCTCAGAATACTGTTGAGTTGATTAGTAATGTCACTGATTTTTCAAAAAGGATAGTCCTATCACTTATCTAGGTTATCCATTATATATTGGAGGGAAAATGATCATATATTATTCTGATTTGGTGATAAGGTTGTTAAAAAAAATCAGTGGCTGGCATGCTAAAATACTGAATTTTGGTGGTAAGGTAACTCTGATCAAACATGTGCTTTTATCTATTCCTACACATACTTTATCAACAATTTCTCCTTCTAAAACAACCCTCAAGTATATTAAGAATGTGATAGCTGTCTTCTTTTAGGGAAGGGATATTGATAAAAGAAGATACCATTGGGCTTCAAGGGAAACTCTTAGTAATCCTCTGAATGAGGGAGGCATTGGAGTTAGAAACCTTACTGATATGTGCATTTCTTTTCAATATAAACAGTGGTAGAGGTTTAGATCTTTTAATTCTTTATGGGGACAATTTTCAAGTGCCAAGTATTGCCAAAGAGATAAGTGGTTAAAAAATGGTATACAAGTTTGTCTCTTGTGGAAATATTTGTTTAGGAATAGAGAACATGTGATAAGGCACATTACATGGAGGATTTATTCATACTCTTGTTCCTCTTGGAAGGATGATTGATAAGGAATTCGTCCCCTTTCTAGTTACACTACTGAAAGTTTCAGACTTAACAATACTAATGTGGCTAAGTTCTTGAATAACAGGCAACGGAATGAAGCTTTGGTAAGGGAACATGCTCCTATTATGTTGATTCCTCAAATTCTGCAATTATGTTGATTCCTCAAATTCATTATCAAGTTAAATTGCCTGATGAAGCTATCTCAAAATTAAATGAACATGGGAACTTCACTATTGCATCTGCTTGGGAGTATATTAGAAAGAAAAAAGAGAAGAACCAGCTAAACTCTTTTATCTGGAATAGATATATTCCATTCAAAGTATCTTTTTTGCTGCGGAGAGCTTTGATATAGAAACTACATACCAATGATAAACTCAGTTCATTTGGGGTGGATCCAACTGAATGTGTTTGCTGCATAAGACCAAGAATGGACAACATTCATCATATCTTAGTTGTAGGTGCTTTTGCCAATCATATCTGGGAATATTTTTCTAATATGTTAGGTATTGTTCACAGCTATGCACCTCTTCAAAGTTTGATGATCTTCTAATGGCTAAAGGAAACAAAAAATGAGATCCAAAAGCTCCTAATTCAAGCACTTGCTATCTTATGTTGGAATCTTTGGAAGAATAGATGTATAAATATGCTGGTAAGAGCTCCAACACATCAAGAGTGAAATTTCTTATTTTTAGGGACATTTCTCACATTCTCATCACTGTATCTCCTTATTTATCCTGGCTTGGTAATTGGATTGATTTGCTCAGAATGGTAGAACGGTGTTCTCATGAAATGAGGATCATTTATGTTATTTGGAAGCCTCCTACTGATGTGTTTCTGAAGCTTAACATTGGTGGAAGTTCTTTGACTAATCATGGCTGAATAAGAGGGGTAGGATCCTTAGAGATCAACAGGGAGTGATGGTCATTGCATTTACTATTCCTTTAAGGGTTAGTACTAATAACCTTGCTGAAATTCAAGCTGCTACTTATGGTTTGCAGTGGTGCAGGAATCATGGTTATAATCATATTATTTTGGAGGTGGATTCTCAGCTTCTTATAACTTGGATCACCTTTAATAATGAAGCTCCTTCAAGTTTGCATCCATTCATATATGATCTTAAGGATATGACTACACAGTTTAGCAGGTTTCATTGCGAACATATATATAAAGCGGCTAATAATAAGGTCGATCTTCTTTCTAAGTGGAGTCATACGTGGGATATTGCTCAACACTACTACACATATCAGCAGCTTCCTTCAAATATTAAGGGTGCTTAGTTGATGGAAAAATTGGGATTGGTCAATTTTAGAAGAAGGAGATTTAAGAGGATTAAACAACCACCTTGAGTTGAGGAGTTCAATTTCATGGTTGTTTCAGCATCATATCCAGTGCGGCTACTTTGTTTTCGTTCTTTGTTTATATCATCTTTTATTTTCCTTTATTATAAAGGGGGAGTCTCCCTATTGTAATGTTTTCCTAGAAAATTCTATTGAGAGGAGTCCTCTTATAGGTATTTTGTTGGTTTGCCTTCTTTTAGCAAGGTGATGAGTTGGTTGTCTTTGGTAGGATGATAGACTTATGGACCATTATAGTACTGGAGGTATGGTCTATGACCTCGTCTTTGTATATATTTCTTTGTTTGATATTTATGACAAGGCTTAGGGGTGTACGGCTCAAACCCCTGACTACCAAAGGGGATGGGGTCCCTTAGGCAAGGTTGATTCCCCATAAACATATTCCAACTAAATATTTCAACTCTTGAATGACCATTCCTTGTGATATTTGACCCTAACTCTTCATTGGGTTATTATGCTGATAATAATCATCTATATTGTCTAAACATGAGGTGTGCTTGAACGTCATCAGTTTTATCAGATACTATACCAAGTTATGTAACTATGATATGATGTTGAGCTTTTATAGAGACTTATCCTTTAGTCCTTATCTCCTATGTGATGTTATGTGATGTTGCTATTATTGATGAAAGGTAATGAAAGTCCTAAGTCCCTACTCCCCCATAGCTTGAGTCATACTTACCCTGCCCTTAGACTTGCTTTCTATGTGATTCATGTAAATTCTATTCTCTAATTCATCCCTATAGCGTGAGTCCAAAACCTCTATTCCCTTAGAATTATTTTTAAATGTTTATTTTTTTTGCAATCAAGGATGTGCAAACAATATTCTAAGAGGCTTGTTTGGGTTGCGTTCGGGTTTTTCAGTCGTCGTGACACACCTAGGCCCTAGGCACGGGTCGTGATATAGATCTTGGTTTTGAATGATAGAGTTAGTCGTAGTTTTAGTTACGGACCATAGAAGGTTCCCGTATAATGAAGATTAAAAGGGGAAAGTTTATATGACCAGAGTTCTATGAGACCCAAAGTACGGGTCGTACTTTCATTTACGGCCCATAAACGAGCATTCGTAGTTTGATTCAGCCAATCTGATGAAGGGCTTTTTGGTAAATTTTCATCTATTTTATTCCTGAAACTATGTTGTTTTAAACCTATGTAGTCCCTAAAATATGCTTATACTATCCCTTGACCCTTCATTCCCAAATCAATTCAACCCAAAACATCCTAACTCTCTCAAGTTCAAGAGAAGACCAAACTTAGGGTTTCAAGTTCCTCTTCTCAAATCAAGGTTCTTCCATAGATTTTCCACCAAGGTATGAGGGGTTCATCTATGGGTTCCTTTCACCCATTGAGTCCTAATGTATTTTCATTCAACTCCTTAATTCCAACTATGTAATTCTTCATAGGTTTTTATATTATGATTCCAAATGCTTATAGTATGATTCTATTGATATTAGTTAGCCGATATTATTATAAAATAATGTTTAATTTCATGGGAAGGATGTTATTTCTTGAATTTCTATATTATGGAAGGTAGGGTTTTAGAGATATTTGATGGGTTTCCTAAATTTGGTTCTAAATCGATAGATTCTACTACCTATATTTATGAAAAACTATAAATTAAGTTGTTTTACTCAAAATTTATGAATTTATTTGAGGTTTCTTTACAAGTTAATTTGGGTTTATGAAGATTATGATATGGTTTTCTTAAATTATCTTTCAAATTGATAAATCCTGCTACTCTTATACATGAACAGATAGTAATTTTCATGATTCCATGACTATTTTTTCCTTGCTTATATAATCTTGGATTATGAAGTTGATAAATGGTTGCTTGTTTTTACTTAAATTTATACTTCCTTTATTATTATTATATATGAATAAGTTTAAATCACATGAATTTCATGAATTGATGTATTAGCTCAAGTATCCTATTGATTTCAAGTAATGGGTTTGTGAATTGGTTTTTGGGTTACCTCAAGTGTGGTTGTTTGCCTCGGATACATATGAATCTTCACATTTTCTTCAAGTTTCAAGATTTTAAAGCTAATTTACATGTATTATTTCATTGCATCATGAAACATCTCATGCCATGACATGTTCTTAGGATGGTATTAAAGTCAAGAATGAATGACTGAAATGTGAGTTCTATCACATAACAATGATTATGAGATGATGATAGCCTATTAGTAAAGGCATAGACAAGACTTAGGAGCTATTCTTATGCTGATGACTAATGTTCTAAATGCTTATGGGATGGGTGAGTAGAAAACTTCCCCATATTAAATGACTCTATGATCCATGCTTATGATTATTCCCTAAGAGTTTTACTTAGTACCTAATGGACCTCGGGATGAATGTGGAAGCTCCCCATTAGAAAATGAATGAGTCCCTTAGTAGAATTCCATTGTCCCATAACTATGTGCCACCATGGGAAATAGGGGTCACCCGCTAGCAGAGGTTGATTTCTAGAACACTCATTAGTAGAGACTTGCTCACTAGTTAGCTTTAATGGATCCACTTAGGTATCTTAGGAGGTCACCTTAGCAAGTGATCTCTCCCTTCTTCCGGTGTAGGGGGAAGCATTGGGACTCCATCATCTAGATCAAATGGTTTATGTCGTTTAAAGGTTACTCTCACATATGTTTATGGTCCCTTGTTACTACTAATGATATTTTTCATAAGAGTTTATTATTTTCTCTTCAAGTATGCAAGGTGTTTATCATTATGGTTACTAATGTCTCATTCATAGTAAGATGTCCCTTCCCTTAAATTAGTACAATATTTTCCTAAATATATTGCTATGTTACTTATGCCTAACAACCTTCATTTCTCAGTATTCTAAGTTTAAGTGTTTTATAATGAATTCAAATAAGTGTACATTCCTTAATTTCCACATGCATTATCTTATGTTCCATGACTTAAGTGATGTCTTAAATGATCATATTATTCGCTAGCTCATGACATGTACCCCGTTTCATTGCATGCCCACATACCAATACATTTAAAGTACTAACATATACTTTTATCAATATGATTTAACCATGTAGGGTATAGTGCTCCTCCTCCACGTGGCTAGCTTTGGATTGTTAAAGACGAGAGTTGGTGAGTCCTCTAGTTCATGGACAATATCCTAGTGTTTTTCATGATTGATGTAGTAAGACCTTTGAATTATCAAGTCGTATTTCTTTTGCTACATTACACTTGAGGGTGAGCTTGAAGATATCTTAGTCCTCGCCAAATCTATGTTAAAGGTATTGTTAGACAAAGTATTAAGAGTCTATATTTTTAAAGTTTTCTTTATGAATTTTATGTTGATTCTCCCTTAGCCCCGCTTCTTATTTAAATCCCGCTTTTATTTATGTTCATTTCCTATGAAATGCTTGATATATGCTAAGAGACTTGGATGAGGTGCCTTTAGGTCTCTAATTCGACGTGCTATGATTAGACCCTAGGCTTGGATCATGACAAGGTCCTAGCTAACTTTAAGTCTAAAAATAAAATAAAAGACAATCTAAACATAGGCATCAAAGTATGTCCGCAAAACATGAGGACTTACCAATCTATGAAATCGTAGAAGCTTTTACTAGCCATGCAGATGGGAGGGAGCGTTTGTACCAATATTTAAGAAAATATAGGCAAAAATAGGCGATCAATACTATAAAATGTACCGAGAATGTGAGAAATGTAATATACAATATGTCATGATATACAATTGACCAAGTTAGAAAATATGATAAGCATTTCATTAAATCATTATGTCAAGACATAAAAATATTCAATGCATTTTGAGAATCAAACGAATATCTTAAAAGCATAAGTTATAAGAAAACATACTCATTCATGTGATATCAATCTAAACCGACAATAAAACCATGATAGCTATAACATGAAATTTAGTATAATTCTAACACTGAAACAAAAGAGGCTAATTTCTAAGGTAGACTCCGTATCATATCATAAGACAACCTATGATGCCAACATAGTTGTGAGATAAGAGATTGTTACTAGAGACTCCTTTACCAAGCCTCCACCTCAAAGTCCCCTTGATGCTAAGTTAAATATCAATACAATAGATAAAGTAAATCATTAAAGCATATCATATGCAAAGGGAATAATTAAAGTAAATCATTAAAGCATATCATATGAAAAAGTAATAATTAACTATTCATCTATTTCATAAAGTAATAATCAAAGGGTAGCTCATTACTTCATGATTCATGTAATGTGTGAATTTTTCTTTCATCCTTAAGAATTCATAAGAAGCTGGTAAGAAAACATTTCACCATCATTTATGTGTGCAAAATATTTTAATCATTCATTCTTTCTTGAGGGAGATCATTAAAACATAATTCATCATTGTTATAAAACATGCATGAAATTCTTGTTAAATCATCATCATAAATCATAATGAAAATTAGAATATAATGTATGGATTTATATAAAATCAAGTTTGAATCATACATTTTATTAAATTCATGCATGGTCAGGTAAAATAATGTCAATTGAATTATAATTAAAACAACCTATGAAGAATCATTTGAACCCTAGATGAAATTAAGAAGAATTAGAATTAGAAAACTTGGAATCTTTTAGGCTCCATGGATGAAAAGGATCTATGAATGAATATTCATATATATAAGATGAAATCTAGTCATGAAACTTGAAAATGAGACTTGAATCCTTAAAATTCTAGCTTGAGAAAGAAGATGACCTTGGTAGAGAAATCCTTAAGAGAATTTTAGATTTTTAGGGAATGAGAGAGAATAGGTGAACTTACAAGTACAAAATCAATTATAGGACTTAGGCATAGCTTAGGAACGACGTATCTTTGACATAGGAAGGATGAAAAAAGTTCAAAATATCCCTAATATAAAATTGTCATTAGGGACCACAGACAACTATTTATAAAACTATCATCAGGGACCACATACAACTTTTTACAGATCATAGTTCCTTTTACGTTCCATAATTGTACATAAAAATCAAGCCCCTAAAACCAACCTCTAAATCTTTGACTACGAATCCTATTTATAGATGGTAGTATACTCTACAAGCTGTCTTATTGGTCCATAGTAAAAGTTTAAAACCTAGAAATTTTTCAATTTCTAAGACCTTATAACAATCATGATCTACTATTTGTGGTTTCTTTCATAGGTCGTAGACATCTTGCAAACACTCCCCTTAATCAAAATATTCTTGAAGTGTTGGTGGTGTTCTACAGTCTGTAGAAGCAACCACGATCCGTAGTTATGGTCCTTCCTATCGAATCCCAAAATCCTAGCCTTTAAAGTTTGTTCCATGGATGGGCCTATGATCCATGGAGCATTTTGTGGGTTGTGTACCTTCTATGGTCTGTTTCTTGAAAAATTTTCCAAAGTCTCAAACTCAATCCATGAATATTTCTACAACCCTGAGAACTTTATATAGTCTATACATAGGATACCAAGAACCAATGCACCAGATTAGTTTTGAACTTTTCTTTATTTATTCTACTTTTTCAACTTTTAGGGTGTTATATTTCGTTATCACTATACCTTATCTATTACACCTCTTCACTAGGACATTATCACATTTTCTCTTCCCAGGCTCAAGTCATCTCAGCCTCCTCTTCCCTCATCTTATTCACCTAGAAGGTCACTCCTACTTTATCTCGAATATCCTTAGTGTTAATCCTATTTCTCTTAATATACCAACACATCCATCTCAACATGCTCATTTTCACTATTTGCATCTTTTGAATGTGGAGTTTTTCATTGACTAATATTTCATCTCATATAATAAAGTTGGTCTAACCACTACTCTATAAAACTTACCTTTAAATCTTAATGGTACATTTTTATCGTATAAGACCTCGATTGCAAGCCTCCACTTTATTCATTACTCACCATTATGATGTGTAACATCCTCATAGATCTTTTGATTTTGTTTGATCAAAGACTAAAATTACTAAAATCTTTCTCTCATGGAGACAATTTATGTATCAAGTTTCTCTTTCAAGCCTGCCTTATGTGTTATTTCACTGAATTTATATTGCAATACTCTATTTTGATCATGCTCAAATTGATCGTCTAGACTCTAGGGCATGTCTTTATACCTCCAACCTATTTTTAACTCCACATAAAATATCCTTAATCAAAACAATTTCATTTACAAATAACATACACAATAGCACCTCACTTTTGAAACGCCCCAAAAATGCCCGAAAATGTGCCTCGAAAATACCCATAATCGTAATTTTCATATATCTCAAAATCTGTGTGTGACTTCATATTCGTGATCAGAGGGAAAAATTGTGTGGAGAATGGATAAAACCCTAGTTTTAGAGCAACTGTAGCGAAAAAAGAATTTTTCAAAAATTTGCTTATCCAATGTTGATCCGCGCCCTGGCTGCGACGCGCCAGGGGCGTGGATCAGTGTTATTTTGGTCCCCAATTTTCTGTTTCGGCCTAAGGCTTTGGAGTCTTGGGCCCATGCCCTCGTATGCGTAAAAACACCTATACTTAGTCATTTTCTCAACTCCATATCAAACAAGACACTCTCAAAACCCTCTCTAAAACTTAGCGAAATATTTCATCCAAGGTCAAGTGTCCCAAACTCATTTCTGGATCTCAAGAACTTCATTCAAGCTTTAAGTTCTCATTCAAATCTTCATTAAGGGAATCCCCAAATTTAAGGTATGTGGGTTTCAACCAGTGGGTTCTTCCACCCATGGTTCCCAACCTTCCTTTTTTGTAAATTGCATGTTTTAAAGTTGGGTTATCTATGGGTTTCTCTTGTTATGAAGTTGATAATAAAACTATGTTGGCGTTTCATAAAATGTTGACTATTTATGCATGTTTTGAGCTATGAATCTATTTCCTATTATGAGAATTGATGAGGGGTTTCAATGTATCTTGCATGAGGGTGTTACCAAGTGTTGGTGGGTTGATTTACCTTGAGTTTTCTCACATGTTTTACTCTTGAATTGCATGATTTTGAACTAGCATTACACAACCGCCAAATATTTGATAAAATGTCTAGTTAAGGATTCTTGAGTTATTGATGATCTATTGTATGGCTTATAAGTCAAGTGACTTTATGGTGTTAAAGGAATTGCATGTATGTATTGAGTTCATTAAAAGTTCTATAGTGTTGCAAGTTGATCACATCTTGTTGAGGATGTGATATGCCTCAACCACTTTGATGGGGGTTGCTATGCTCATCTACCATATTGAGGGGTATATACCTTGACCACTTTAATGGGGGGTGCTGTGCAAATCTACCACATTGAGGGGTATGTACCTTGGTCACTTTGATGGGGGTGGTTATGCCCATCTACCACGTTGAGGGGTATATACCTTGACCACTATGATAGGGGGTACATGCTCATCTACCAATTGAGGGGTATATATCTCAATCATGTTGCAAGGGGTTGATATGCCTTGGATTCCAAGTAATAGCTTGTTTGGTCTATGATGATGGTCTCATCCTACACATGTAATCTATATTCTCAAGTTATATGTTTTACAAGCATGTTTTATTTCAAGCATTTATCATGCACACCATGTTGTTATTATACTTATCCCTTGCTTATAATTATGCATCTTGACTATGTTGTCTATCTCTTGTCGCATTGCATACTACATACTTAGTACATTCAAACGTACTAACGCATACTCTATGCCTATATGATCTTATCATGTAAGAACCGGAGCCCCTCACAATCATCCTCCACGTGGCTAGTTTTGGCATCTGGAAGGTAAGCTTTGGTGAGTCTTCAAGTTGGGGACACTAGCAATGCTACTCTTGCTTTGTTTACTTTTTATGTTGAACTCTTGATACTATGAGGGTGAGCTCGGAAATTGTCTTATCCCCCGCTTAAATCTATGTGTAGAGGTGTTGTTGGAACAAATGATGTACTTATGCTTTGAGTTGTAACTCTTCCATATTTTATGTTATCAAAGACATCTCTTAGTCCCTTTATCCTTATTTATACTCTTTTATTATTATTTAATTGCTTCTGTGACCAAAGATGTGTAAATTATATGCTAAGAGGCTTGTTAGGGCTCCTTCGGGTTCTTATTCGCCGTGTCACCTCTAGGCCTAGGCTCGGGTCATGACAAACTTGTTATCAAAGCACTAGGTTGTTAATGGTCCTTGGAATCCAACACACCACATCGATTATAGTCTTATTCATGGTTGTAAAATGTACCACAACTATGAATAAGAGGCTATGAGGCGTTTTAGGAAATTTTTCCCTTCTTCATGATCTATGTTGTGCTATAGGGGTTAATGTATGGTTTTCCCCTAATGAATGTTCTTTACTATTCTAGATTGTGTCTATCCCAAGAGGAAGAAGAGCTCGTACACCCGGGGAACAACCAGCTCCTCTCGCTCCTCAAGATGGGGGATGACTCATGAAAAGTTTCGGGATGCTGTTACCATGTTGGCTCATGCCATGGCCAACCAAATCAACCAAGAGGCCCAAGCTCCTCATATTTCTACTCCGGCCTCAAAGGTAAGAGACTTTACTAGAATGAACCCATCGGAGTTCTATGGGTCTAAAGTGGATGAGGTTCCTCAAGAATTTATGATGAAGTGTCTAAAGTGTTGTCTATTATGAGGGTTAGATCAGAAGAGAAAGCGAAGTTGGTGACCTACCAACTCAAGGGGGTGACTCAAATTTGGTTCACCCAATGGAATGTGGTGAAGGGGAATAACAATGTCATCCTTTGGGAAGAGTTCAAGGCAGCATTTCTCAACCAGTTCTTTCTAATAGAGCTAAGGAAGGCCAAATTGATGGAGTTTATGAACCTCAAGCAAAGGTCCATGAGTGTGAGGGAGTATGCCCTCTAGTTCAACCAAATCTCCAAGCATGCTTCACAATTCGTGGCCGAGCCGAGGTCTAGGATGAACAAGTCTGTGTCGGGTTTGTCCGACTTGGTCAATGAAGAGTGCGAACTGCCATGTTAGTAAGTGATATGGATTTTTCCCACCTCATGACTTATCCCGAACAATTGGAGGGGGAAAAGCTTAGAAAAAGGACAAGTGGTGAGGCCAAGAGGGCTCGTTTTGAAGGTAGATTCCAAAGTCCCTAGGGTGGCCAGTTTCATCAAGGCCAAGGGTCTTCCAATGCTTCTACTGGAAAGTTTGCTAATGACAATCCAAGGGTCCAAGGTGTTGGTGGTGTGGTGCCTAATACGATGTGCCCAAGATATGGTAGAGGTCATAATGGCCATGTTTGAAGGACACTAATGCTTTCTATGGTTGTGGTGAAGTGGGTCATAAGGTGATGGATTGCCCTTATAATCACAACAAGGGTAGAGATAGTCGTCCACAAGGCCAAGGTGCAAATGCGGGTCCTTAGGGGAGAGGAGGCCAACAAGGACGTGCCCCAAGGTAAAACCAATTTTATGCTCTCAAAGGGAGATAAGGGGTGGATGAGATGTTCGATGTCATCATCAGTATGTTAAATGTTTTTGATTTTGATGTATATGCTTTGATAGACCTGGGTGCCACTCTTTCTTTTATTACTTCTTTTGTTGCCAAAAAACTTCATGTTAGCCCCGATTTATTGTGTGAGCCTTATGAAGTATCTACTCCTTTTGGTGCATCCATTGGGTCTATAGAAATTGTTCCATTTTCATTTTGCATAAAATCTTGACTTGTGATTTTGTTGAATTAGATATGGTGGATTTTGATGTCATTCTTAGGATGGATTGGTTGCATGCATATTATGTTTCTATTGATTGTAGAACCCATAGGGTCAAATTTTAATTCCTTAATGAACCCATCCTTGAGTGGGAGAGTCATGATGTGGTGGTCAAGAGTAGATTCATTTCTTGCGTTAAAACCCAAAAGTTGATTTCTAAGGGGTGTCTCTATCATCTTGTGAGGGTTAGGGATGTTAAGTCCAAAGTCCTTCACATAGAGTCGGATCCAGTGGTTAATGAATTCCTTGATGTCTTTCCTAATGAGCTTCCCGGTGTTCCTCCCGAAAGGGAAATAGATTTTGGCATAGACGTCCTTCCTGATACTGAACCCATTTCTATTCCCCCTTGTTGTATGGCCCTGGCGGAGTTGAAGGAGTTGAAAAAACAATTGAGGGATTTGTTTGAGAAAGATTTTATAAGGAGGCCTATTCAATCACCTTGAGGTGTACCGGTGTTGTTTGTGAAGAAGAAGGATGGTACTCTTAGAATGTGCATTGACTATCGGCAACTTTATAGGGTCACCATAAAGAATAAGTACCCTCTACCAAGGATTGATGATCTTTTAGACCAATTTCACGGCGCTAGTCACTTCTCTAAGATTGATGTTCGATTCAAGTATCACCAAGTGAAAGTGAGAGAGTATGACATTCCCAAGACAGCCTTCCGGACTAGGTATGGGCACTTTGAGTTTGTGGTTATGTCCTTCGGGTTGACTAATGCACCGACTATCTTCATGGATATTATGAATAGGATCTTTAAACCCTACCTTGATTTGTTTATGGTGGTTTTTATTGATGATATCTTGATTTATTCCAATAGTAAGGAGGAGCATGTGGATCACTTGAGGGTGGTGTTGCAAATCTTGAGGGAGGAGAAGTTGTATGCTAAATATGAAAAATGTGAGTTTTGGTTGAAAGAGGTTGCTTTTCTAAGTCATGTGGTGTCAGGTGATGACACTAACATGGATCCTAAGAAGACAGAGGTGACTAATAATTGGCCTAGACCTTTGACTCCATTAGATATTAAAAGTTTCTTATAGCAGGTTATTATCAGAGGTTTGTGAATGGGTTCTCTTCTATTGCTTCTTCTATGACTAAGTTGACCCAAAATAAGGAAAAATTTGTGTAGGCCGATGAATGTGAGAAGAGTTTCCAAACTTTGAAAGATAAACTTGTCTTCGCTCCTATCTTGTCCCTATCGGAAGGGTTTAAAGGGTTTGTTTTGTATTGTGATGCCTCGAGAATTATTTTGGCTGTGTTTTGATCACAAAATGGTAAGGTGATAGCTTATGCCTCTAGACAACTTAAGGTGCATGAAAAGAATTATCCTACCCATGATCTTGAATTGGCCGCCGTGGTATTTGCTTGGAAAATTTAGTGTTATTATTTATATGGGGTTCATGTTGATGTGTTTACCGATCATAAAGACTCCAAATATGTGTTCACTCAAAAAGATCTTAACTAAAGAAGGTGCTTAGAGCTCCTTAAATATTATGATATGAGTGTACATTATCACAACGGTAAGGCGATGTTGTCACACCCAAAGTTCCGTTAGGGCGGACTAGAACTTATTGCAGATAAGGCCCGGGAAAAACAACCTATATCTATGCGTTTTCTATACATATTATAAGGGATTCCTACGTTCAATATGCCTTTAAGAAAGTAAACAATGATAACGAGCCAAAAGGAATGCATATGGCTAGGCCATTGGGGCCATGGTGTTTAAAGTACAAGACATAACCACACTTTAATTTACATAGTCTACAAAGCTCTTAGATAAGGAAAAGTATCTAATAAGGGTCGGGACAGGCCCCGCCTCGACTAACTATACAATACAAAAATATAAGCTAGACACACAAAGCTCCGAAGCAACCTGGAGCTTTGTAACAGCAGCTGGATATCCTGTACTCCTACTAGGGAGATCTACTAGCACCTGTACCTGCAGCATGAAATGCAGGTCCCCCGTAAGGGACGTAAGTACGAGATAATCTACTGAATATGTAAGGTAGGAAATACTGTATGCGAAGTAACAACTTAAATGAAACTATGCACTGGTGTAGGATAAGAGACCACCCTTAGTTATACTATGGGATCATGTACTTTATGTTCTTTTTATTACTTTATCTTTACTATATAATCTATTCACAACAAGTAATACCAATGACAAGCTGACCAGTGGTAAATCTATATCGGGATCGGCCTTGGCTAGGCATTTCCTTTAATCCCTTGGGCTACCCCTCCGTGATAGGATTGACCCTGGCTAGGTGATTCTTCCATACTTCGAGTTACAACCTATTAATAAGCAATATACTTTACCTATCAATTACCTTCAAGATGATTCTTTTGGTGGTCACAATATTAGAGCTGTAGGGTTGTGCATGTAACATGTGACATGTAGATAATCATCCAAGACAATGTGACAATGAAAAGAGTACGTTACACAAATAATGAAATACATATGAGATGAAACAACTCGTGAACTTTATTTAGTAGAACGAATTCCTGTATCTTGGTATCCAAGTATGTATGCATATTAAGAGGTGACAATGTATGGGAGCATATGAACATGTGAAAGAGTGGAGACACGGTTAATAGTTGTGTCAAAGTTGGTAAGTGCCTTTATGTGCCAAGGAAGGATCTATTTTTTATGCCAAATAATATGAAATCAAGTAGCCTTACATGCCTCGCTATTACCTTGGGATAGCCTCCCCTTCCTCCAAATATTTATCTACAACATAGTAGGTGATAAAACTAGCATTAGCAACCAACAGATACATCTTGGCAGCCCAATCTCATAAAAAAAAACACATGGGCAGCAAGCACATAATTATAAACCCGAGCGTATTCTTTCAACCTTTCCGCCCCTAATCATATTTTCTAATACACATTCTAATATACATATCATGTGTATCCTGTTTTAGTGTCATAATAGTCTTACAACAGCCTACAAAGTACAACACATACAATTCTACACAACATACAAACAGGCGGCATAACGTTACATTCCTTCGCTACATTTCGACGTCGACAATCCCGAACCTGTTTCAGCTTTACCCAAACTGTCCTCAACACATCTAAACATAAAAATAGCCTTAAAACAGTCTTAGAACAATACCAAATTAGTCGTGAAGGACGTGAGGCAAGAGCCTTCCAACCATCAGCCCACAAGTTCGTACTAAGAACACAATTGTGATATCCTATAAGAACTCACTTTAGCGGACTATAAACGTGGTGTAGCAGCTTACTTACATCACTTACAAACTATACCTTGTTAAAAACATGAGTCTTACTTCATAATTCAACCAAACAAGCAGAGAAAATCCTCTTGAATAACAAGAAAAGTTCATAACAATCTTTAGGACACATGTTGTTCAAATTTTTCAGCATATACCTCACCAACATAGTCTCTTGTTTTTCATGGAGAAACCTTACTAAACATACTACTATAATCACTTACCTTTCCCTTCAAGGTTGAGATCCTTCTTAAGAACCCTAAAAGCTTCCTTTGGCTGCTTTACAAAGTCAAGAAAGAAGAACAATGAAGTTTTGTGAAAGCTGAAATTTTCCAAGTCTAAGAATGAATTAAATTGCTGCATATAACCCCTTTTTAAAGGATTAATTTGGGTGCCTTTCTTTTACCTTTTAAGCCTTATTTTATCAAGTAATTAAAGTACCATTTTTTCCCTTTCACTTGGGCCTTAAGAGGCTCCAAATTGATGGGCCTTTGCTGCCCATTTTCCCCCTTTTTCTCTTAGTTAGTTGGGCCTAACTTACTAAAGAAATTGTGATGTCTTTGGGCTCTTTTAATATCCTTCTTGGGTTGAAAATATAGTCCATTTATGATGCTAAAACATGGGCTAAAGTTACTCCTTAACACGGACTTTATTCATAATCAGACTTGGACAAATTTGACGTCGGGCCTCGTCTCTGTTTAGCTAGCAATTTAAGCTAAGCAAGTAGGTGACTTACTTGCTAGCTTCCTAATTCCTACAAGCACCTCAATTCTCACTTTGTTTAGGGTCGTGATCTCCTTAATTTGACATAAAACTTGTATGCAATCGATTCTCTTAAGCATTAGACGCACATATCACCCTCTAACATGGGATTCAAGCACTTTTAAAAATAGGCGCTAATTTGACCAAACCATATCATGTTTTATTTGCATACTACTAGTATTGTAAGATGTGGGGTGTTATAGATGTTGTGGTCGATGCTTTAGTTATGGTATCTATAGATAGTCTAGCACATGTTGGTGATGATGGCAAAGAGGTGGCTAGAGAGGTCCATCGATTGGCTAGATTGGGGATTAGGTAGGAAAAGGTTGATAATGGTGGTGTAATGGTTGTTGATGGTTCTAAATCTTTATTGATTGAGGAGGTAAAGGCAAAGTAAGATGTTGACCCCGCCTTGTTAGGGTTGAAGGCCTTGGTGAGAGATGGTAAGGTGGAGGTTTTCTCCCAAGGGGGAGATGGTGCCCTTAGGTACCAAGGTAGGTTGTGTGTGCCTAGTGTTGATGACTTGAGAAAGAAGATTTTAGATGAGGGTCATAATTCTTCCTATTCTATTCACCCCTGATTCTACAAAGATGTATAGAGATTTGAGGGAAGTGCTTTGGTGGGGTGGTATGAAGAGAGACATTACTAAATTTATATCCGGATGTCATAATTGCCAACAAGTTAAAGCCGAACATCAAAGGTCGGGTGGCCTAAGACTAGAAAGAATTTTGATTCTATTTGGGTTGTAGCTGATAAAATGACAAAGTCGACTCATTTTTAACCAGTCAAAACAACTTGTGGTACGAAAGATTATGTCAAATTGTACATTCATGAGTTGGTTAGATTGCATGGGGTGCCTTTGTCTATCATTTCGGATCATGGTGCTTCATTCACTTCTCACTTTTGGAGGTCCTTCCAAAGAGGTCTTGGTACCAAGGTTAAGCTTAGTATGTCCTTTCACCCTCAAACAGATGACCAAGCCGAAAGAACTATCCAAACTCTTGAGGATATGCTTAGAGCTTGTGTTTTGGAGCTTAAGGGTAGTTGGGATAAACATCTTCTGCTCATTGAGTTTTCTTACACCAATAGTTATCATTCAAGCATTGGTATGGCTCCTTTTGAGGATCTCTATGGTAGATGTTGTAGATCCCCGGTTGGATGTTTTGAGGTGGGGGAGATGGCTTTGTTGGGTCTGAATTTAGTTATGGAAAACTTGAAGAATGTGAGGTTGATAAGGGAGAGGTTGAAAACATCCCAAAGTATATAAAAGTCATATTCCGATGTGAGGGGAAGGGATTTTGAATTTAAAGTTGGTGATTGGGTATATTTGAAAGTCTCATCCATGAAAGGTATGGTCCGATTTGGCAAGAAGGGTAAATTGAGTCCAAAATTTGTGGGTCTTTATAGAGTATTGAGAAGGATTGAGAAGGTGGCCTATGAGTTGGAGTTACCCAATGATATGAGTGTGGTTTATTCGGTCTTCCATGTATCTATGTTGAGAAAGTGTGTGGATGAACAAAGTGCCATTGTACATTTGGATCTTATGGGTGTGGTGGAGGATAATTTGACTTATGAAGAGGTTCTTGTAGAAATTTTGGATATACAAGTGAAGAGGTTGAGAAAAAAGGATATAGCATCCGTTAAGGTCCTTTGGAGGAACCAACAAGTTGAAAGTGCCACATGGGAAGTTGAGGCGGACATGAAAAAGTGAAATCCCTATCTCTTCCACTCTACTCAAGCCTAAGGTACTAATTTAAATCCCTATATGATATCAAGTCTTAAGTTTCACCCCTTATGTCATTTGCATGCATTCATGTTTATATTGATAAGTTTATGGTGATTTTGACACTTATATTGAGATTTTTGAAATGATGTTTAAATGCATTTGTTGCATTCATGTTGGGCTAAATTCTTCATGATTACTTCTCTTATGTACATTTCTTTGACATTCGAAGACGAATGTTCCTAAGGGGGGATATCGAAAAGCCACAAAAATGCCTGAAAATGTTCCTCGAAAATGTTCATAGTCATAATTTCTATATATCTCAAAATTCGTGCATGATATAGAAAATTTGACTTTATATTCGTGATCAGGGGGTAAAATTGAGTGAATAGTGGGTATAACCCCGATTTTAGAGCAACCGTAGCGAAAAATAATTTTCAAAAAAATTTCTTATGTAGTGTTGATCCTCGACATGGCCGCGACGCACCAAGGGCGCGAATCAGTGTTATTTTGGTCCCCAATTTTCTGTTTCAGCCTAAGGCTTTGGGGTCTTGGGCCCATGCCTTCCCATATGTAAAAGCACTTATACTTAGTCATTTTTTCAACTCCATATCACTCAAGACACTCTCAAAACCCTCTCTAACACTAAGCCAAATATTTCATCCAAGTTCAAGTGTCCCAAACTCATTTCCGGATCTCAAGAACCTCATTCAAGCTTTAAGTTCTCATTCAAATCTTCATTAAGGGAATCCCCGAATTTAAGGTATGTGGGTTTCAACCATTGGGTTCTTCCACCAATGGTGCCCAACCTTCCTTTTTAGTAAATTGCATGTTTTCAAGTTGGGTTATCTATGGATTTCTCTTATTATGAAGTTGACAATAAAACTATGTTGGATTTTTATAAACTGTTGACTGTTTATGTATGTTTTGAGCTATGAATCTATTGCCTATTATGAGAATTGATGATGGATTTCAATATATCTTGCATGAGGATGTTATTAAGTGTTGGTGGGTTGATTTACCTTAGACTTTTCTCACATGATTTTACTTTTGAATTGCATGATTTTGAACTGGCATTACACACCGGCTAAGAGTTTGATAAAATGTCTGGTTAAGGATTCTTGAGTTATTGATGATCTATTGTATGGCTTATGAGTCAAGTGACTTTATGATGTTAAAGGAACTGCATGTATATATTGAGTTCATGCAAAATTCTATAGTATTGCAAGTTGACCACACTTTGTTGAGGGGGTGATATGCCTCAACCACTTTGATAGGGGGTGTTATGCCCATCTACCATGTTATGGGGTATATACCTTGACCACTTTGATTGGGAGGTGGGGTGCTATGCCCATGTACTACATTGAGGGGTGTATACCTTGATCACTATAATAGGGGGGGCGGGGGGAGGGGTGACATGTCCATCTACCAATTGAGAGTTATATACCTCAATCACGTTCCAAGGGGGGTGATATGTCTTGGATTGCAAGTAATAGCTTGCTTGGTCTATGATGATGATCTCTTCCTACATATGTAATCTATATTCTCAATTTATATGTTTTATAAGCATGTTTTACTTCAAACATTGATCATGCACGCCATGTTGTTATTATTCTTATTTCTTGCTTATAATTATACATCTTGACTATGTTGCCTATCTCTTGTTGCATTACATCCTACATACCTTGTACATTCAAACATACTTATGCATACTATATGGCTACATGATATTACTATGTAGGAACCTGAGCCCCTCACGATCATCCTCCACGTGGTTAGTTTTGGCATCTTGAAGATAAGCTTTGGTAAGTCCTCAAGTTCGGGGACACTAGCTATGCTACTCTTGCTTTGTTTACTCTTTATGTTGAACTCTTGATACTATGAGGGTGAGCCGAAAAGTTTGTTGGCCCCCGCTCAAATCTATGTGTAGAGGTGTTGTTGGAACAAATGATGTACTTATGCTTTGAACTTTGACTCTTCTATGTTTTATGCTATCAAAGACATCCCTTAGTCCCTTTATCCTTATTTATACTCTTTTATTGTTGTTTAATTGCTTTCGCGACCAAGGATGTGTAAATGATATGCTAAGAGACTTGTTTGGGGCTCCTTCGGGTTTCCATTCGCCGTGTCACGTCTAGGCCCTAGGCTTGGGTCGTAACAACTTTGAATATGTTGCGTCAATTCATCCATCACCAAGATAAATAGAAATGAGTTACACGCTGATCCTAGTGCCACCCTATTTTGATTGAAAAATACTTTGACTCACCTCCCACTATTCTTACCCGAGTCTTGTCTTTATTATACATATCTTTTATTGTCCTAATATAAGCTATAGGTATACCTTTAGACTTCAGGCATCTCTAACAGACTTCTCATTGAACTTTGTCATGTGCATTTTGAAGGTCAATAAACACCATATGTAAGTCCTTTACCCTATATTTTTTTAACTACTCTTCTCATAAGATGAATAACTTTAATAGTTAAATGCCCCAACATGAACTCAAATTAGTTCTCGGAAATGGACACACCCCTCCTCACACTATCTCCTAAATTTTCATGATGTTTAATAGCTTGATTCCCTATAGTTGTTGTAGTTCTGAATATCATCTTTGTTCTTATAAAACATAATCATATATTTCATGTTGATTCGCTAGGCCTTTTGGTCATCTTAATAATGATATTAAACAATCCAATCAGTCACTCTAGACATATCCTTTACGTGCTCTTCCAAAATTCTACCTTCATCTCGTTTGGTTTGATCGCTCTATACCTTTACACATAATACACTTAATCTCTTCAAAATCTTAATACACTTGCACTATTCATAATCCCATCATTCAATATGATATGAAAGTATATCATCTTTGTCTAATATATAACACTTTCACTATTTTAGTTGCTCTCTTCAATTTCTTTTAATTATTCACTATACTAAATATATATTTTCTATTTTACTTTGTCAAACTTGAAAAATAAAAAGAGAATTGATTTCTTTTTGTTTTGCATTTATTATTAAGTATTTTTTTTTCAAAAATTAAATATACAATTACTAATGTTTATTTTGAATGGAGTGTAAGATATATTTTGGCAAAGTAAAAGGAGATGGAGGGAGTAAGAATATTAAAAAAAGGTGTTTTTTTAAGAGCTTGTATGGAAAGTCAAAGAGGTGCCAAAATAAGCCCAAACATAAACAATCCATCGAATCCGTCCATAATGTTATGAGTTGGATTCAGTATGATTTAGAATTGAGCTAATTTTAGCCCAATACAACTTAACCAATTTAAAAATAATTCTGAACTAAGCCCAATAATATTCTCACTTCAACCCATTTAATGTAACCTAACATGTTATTATTGCTACTTAATATCATGTTGTATTGCCACTTAATATATTATTATTAATGTAACGTAATATCATGTTGTGTTGCTACTTAATGTCGTGTTATTATTGGTACTTAATATCATGTTGTATTACTACTTAATCTTGTGTTGTATCGCTATGAAATTTTGCTTTGAATAAGCATGTTAATTGGGCGGGTCATGACCCAATCCGACTTTTAGCCGAATAAAACCTAACCCAATTTAGGCCAAAATAATTTTGGAAACCCAATATTCAATGTAACCCATTTTAACTTCTTCAATTTTAGCTCAACCCTTCTATTTGCCACCCCTAGAAAGACACCATGTCAATTAGATTTGGTGTAATTATACTATCTAGCTTGTTGGTGGACAAATAATTATTTGGTCAGCAAGTAATTAGGTGTAATTGGCATGGTATAATTACACTCTGCAATTCACAGAAAAAGGTTGTGAATTGCTGGTAATTACATGTTGGTTACTTTTAATTAATTTCCTTTTATTTTTTCATTTTAATTTTTTTTTAATTTTGATTACTTTAAATTTTTTAATTTTTATTATTCTAATATTTTCTAAAACTACATTTTATTTTATGATATTTATTTCTCAATCTCTTTCTCAACCTTAATATATCATGTGATTCCATGCAATTTTTTATTTTGTCTTTTCTTATTATTTATTTATTCTATGTTTATTTTTTTATTAGCATGATTTTATTAGTATTCAAAATTTTAAATTAAAGTTGAATTCGTTGTTGGATAAAGTTATAAACTTTTGTGATTTATGTACTTTATGTTGAAGTTTGACATATGAGTATTATGTTATTTTTTCTAATTTTAAATTTATAACTTATGTTATATTTTTAGTTTCATTTGTTTTAGTAGTATTGACTTGATATTTCACATTACAAGTTATTTATTTTTTTTAATTAATATATTGTTTCAAACGTGCATTTCATGATATTCACAAAAATATTGTATTTTTTATTTTTTATAATTAATTTAAATTAAAATACACGAATTTGAAAAATATAAATTATTTTTTATTATATTAGTCATGAACATATGCTTACTAATTAATATATATTCAAAATTCAATATATATCTTAAATTAAAAATACTTAATCAATATTATTTATAAATACTCTTGTGTTTTAGATAATTATTCTTATTTTTAAAATTTAATATAATTTTGTAATTATACTTGTGTAACCAAATAATACACTAGTAGCAAACAAACAAGTCGCAATAATTACAAAATTAGAATAAATAAAAAGATCATAAAAAAATGATTTGGAGTGACATAAAAAAATAAATATTAAGAATGGGAAGAAAATAAAATATAAATAATAAAAAATATTTTTAACTTAATTATATTAAAAATAAGAAATAATTAAACCTCATGATTTTCCAAACGAATCCTAATCATTTCTTTTAGATAGAAGAAAAGAAAAAAGAAAAGAAAGTGAAGGAAAGCAAAGAGAGAGATGTGAAGCTCGTCTTTTAGTAACAATGTCTGTCGGTCTGTCCCCCCTCGCACCGTAAGTAACCGTGTCTCTCTCCTCGCATTAGATTATTAAATTAAAAAGAAAAAGAAAAAGAAAAAGAGGAGTTCCTTTGTTTTCAGCTGCCATCTGCTTTTAAAAGTTCAGTACAGTATATAGCAAGTTTAGTAAAAGGTTTAAAATGAGGGTGTGATTAGAAAGACAAGTTTGCTGCTGCTGACAACAATACAATACATTTCATTCAGTTCCCAAGAATTTTCTTGTCTCTCCATTTCTAGGGTTTCTACCCCACCCTCTAGGGTTTTGTACTTGATTTCCCAATTATATGAGTAGCAAATTTGTACAAGTCCAACTTCCTGAGTGTTGAGATCGACAGCAGCAGCAGAAATGGTAGATCTTTATGAGCTTGTAAATCGGCCAAGATCGAACATCCTTTCATATGGTGTCTTGTAATGTTAACTGAGAATTGGAGTAGAAAACATAAATCACTCTTGCAAACATGCATTTTGGTAAACTGGATGACTCTCCCATGTTCCGTAAACAGGTTCCTTCTCTCATCCTTATCTGTATTCTTGCTTCAGCCGCTGAAAACTAACAATTCTTACTTTTTCACTAAAATTCTTAAAGATCCACAATTTACCCACTCGGATTGAAGTGCTAATTTCTTTTATCTTATTTTAGTGAGATGGTCTTCAAGTTTTCCATTTCCCCTTGTCTTTTCTTTTGATATACATACATAACATAGTTGTCCATTTCTTAGCTGGAGCGTTGAAAGAGTCCATATGAAATGGGAATGCACCATGTATTTATGTTTGAATCATCTGCTCTACTTGGTCTTTGGTGTACTCCTATTATAAATATATCTTTGGAGATGGTGAATTTAGACGAAAATATGCAATAACCACTCCCATGAAGTTGTTCTACTGTCTTGGTCTACATTGATTCAAAAATTTTCCCATCTCAAACCTCAGTGTTCTACTCAAAGAGAAAATTCTTTTAGTTCTTCTTTTGGATCCTCACAGATTTTCTCTTTGTGTTGTGGACTGATGTTTGGGTGAAACAGCTGCAATGCTTGGAAGAAAGTGCTGAATCCCTAAGAGAAAGAAGCTTGAAGTTCTATAAAGGATGTCGAAAATACACGTGAGTGTTCTTTGATCATTGTTTACTTAATAACTTTGTTTTTGTATCATTAAGACATTGTCGGCTTAATAAACTACGGTTTGTTCTTTTCCATTTGGTTTCTTATAGAGAATGTTGAGACAATGAGTGAGTAATCTACAGTACTTGCTGTTTTAGTAGATATGCAAATTTTCTGAATGAGTGATTTCATCTCAGAACACATTTTTGTCAATGGTGTAGACATCATAAGTTTCTGGTGGTATCCCTTCTTGGCCAAATGACTGCTTTTTATTTTTATTTTTCTACTTTCATTTTTGTAGATTCTTTCTGATAATGAAGTTTTTATTGAATTTCGAACTTCTAATTAGTTGGTTTTGCGTCACAGTTGATTTCTTAGAAAAAGAAAAAAAGAAAGAAGAAAAAAGAAAAAAGAATAAGAAAGAGTGTCTTCTGCTAGCTAAAAAGAGGATGCTTTGTGGTGTCTGCAACAAATCATTTAATATTCTTCTCTGAATCTTGTAAATGTATCTATACCAAAATTCTACTAGTTGGAATTTATTGTTTTTGGAAAGTCATTAGTGTTGCATAAAATCCACAACCTTTTATTAGATTGCTGCAGGGGAGTTTTTAACTGCCTGTCAACGGGCAAGGTCATGGTGAAAGCTTGATGATTTAATGTTAAAGGACTGGAGTGTTTATATCAGTTTGATTGTTTGCTTTCTATAAGTCCTTTTATGATCTGTTTTTTTTTTTTTTAAAAAAAAAAATCAATATGGCCTTATGCTGGCCTTTTATTCATATAATCAAAAAGCCAAACATACAAATTGTTTGCCTGAGCCCAACAACCCGGCCCAAGCATTTTAGCATATTGTCTGAACCCTACAATAAAGCAACATTAAGGATGTTTCCTAATCCTACACCGCCCTTTCTTTGTTATGTTACCTTTATTTAGTAAAAAGTCCTTTTATAATTGTTTTGTTGATTAATAGACATCCAACCTCTTTTTCTATCCTTGGCGATTTTGTAGAAGTTTTCAAGTCTCAGTTTTCTATTCTACTTTCAGGGAAGGACTTGGGGAGGGATATGATGGAGATATTGCTTTCGCCAGCGCCCTGGAAACGTTTGGTGGAGGACACAATGATCCCATCAGTGTTGCATTTGGAGGTATGTAAAGAGCTGGTACATATATTCGTATGATATTTGGCAGCTACAAATCTTTATCCTAGAGCAACAGAATCACGCGTCCACACACCATTTTCTCTGTCCACTTTCGTTTTTTTTTCAAGTGCTAATAACAATTCACAAAACACTGTGCTTGCCTAGTGGGCTTGCATAGTGCAAGTTACCTCTCCTATGTGGTTTATGAGCTATTGCATAGGAGCAGGTGTTTGGGGTTCCCCTTGTTATTAAAAAATACAATTCACGAAACATGAGATGCACTTATTGTGGGTTCATAGAGTAATGGTAGCATGGAAGTCTCTGGTCTGGGAAACTTATGATGTTCTCAATCCTTGCCTTTCCCTTTAGAAGACAGTCCAGTAACCTTCTATAGATGTTTCAATGATCTACTGATTCACCGACTTGTGCAAAAAAAAAAAATATTTTTTTTTGGTTTCTTTGGTATCTGCCTATTTGTTATCACCATTTGAGGGAACTGGATGATAAGACTTGAACATTAATTTAACGTGGTACTTGTTTATGTAATCTGGAGTTGGGATCACATCTCCAATTTTTTCACATGCCATGTTTGACGAGAATGTCTTGGGGGTTAAGAAAACTTCCTGGAACTGTTGTGCTTATTCACTAAATAGAATTTACTTTAGTTGTTAGTCATAGAGACTCAAATGAGGATCTTCTACTTTCCAACATAGTATGTCTTATGGAGTATCCGGAATGTATAAATTAGTGTCCAACTAAAAATCTCCCCAACTTTTCTCCCTCATTTTTGGCATCAACTAAATGGTTTTTTTCATCATGAGTTTGTCTGACCAGGAACACCTTTTCAGTATTCTAATTATAGTGCTTTGACTGTTATGAATTCTTCCTTTCCCACCTTACTTTGCTAGTAATAGTATCAACATGTAATCTGTAGTTGAATAATGACCCATTAAGTTTTTAGTCACTTACTCTGTTCTAATTGTAGGCCCTGTAATGACTAAATTTACTATTGCACTGAGGGAAATCGGGACTTATAAGGAGGTTCTTCGGTCACAGGTAATGTTTTCAGTATCTTTTGTTTCTCAATTTTATGTTATTGCCGCAATATTCATTCTGATGCTCTATTTCTCAACTCCTTATTTGGGAAAAAAAGAGTTGCATCGAGTACCTTTCAAGAGATGACTTTAAAACGCCTATTCAATATTACCCTTTTCTGTGGGGTGTGCTTTTGAATTATTGCCTTGACCAGTTACTTTTCACCTTGCTATGCAGTATATGGCTACTAAGTTAGATTTTGAGTTCTATTGTTTCCTCAACTCTCATTTCTGCAATATCTGTGTTAAAATTTTGCCCATCGTAAACTTTAAGAAAACAAACTCTGAGTTTCACCATCTGCGACCTAAGAAATATGGTTCTATTTCCTGATCAAACAGAAATATGGTTCTTTTTTTGTTCCCTCTTCTTTTGTGCAAACTGACCTCACCGTGGACATGACCTTAGATAGGAAGGAATGAAGGTCGTGTATTAGAGTAGCAAGCTAATAGGTTAGTAGGGGTAGGTCTATATATGACTTAGGAGTAGTGATATCTTTACATCGTATGTTGTCATTATTAGTCCTATATTTGTTTACTTTTAGCGTATTTACATTGCCTTTATATCTTGTATTGTCATTTTCCATCTTGATATGTTAAATTGATTGTATTTGCATACTATCATGTGCTTTTCCTTATTAGTCGCTCTTTCTGTTCCCTTTCTTTTCCTTTACTTTTTCCATATCTAGTTTATTCTGCTTATGGGCTTTTGAGACGAGGGTTACGAAGAAACAGCCTCTCTACCTTTATGAGGTAGTGGTAAGGTCTGTGTACATTCTACCCTCCCTAGACCCCACTTGTGGGATTCCACGGTGTATGTTGTCGTCGTTGTTGTTGCTTTGTGCAAAACTGAATGTTGCCTTCATTTGTCAGTAATTTATGAAAATTCTTTTGCTAGTTGAATTATTTGCTGTTGTGTTTCTACTCAGCAAAAATTTCTGATCCCATTGATACTGTAGTCTTTTGCCTGGCATATGATTTGACTCTACTCATTCTATAATCTAATTTCTTGATATTTCCTCCTTCGAGGCTCTCCTTCCTGTGAAAAGAACAAAAACATAACCCCAAGTGATTTCTTCTCATCTGCCCAAGCATTTGAGGGCAGATGCATCTGGTGCCTGTGCTGTTGGGAGGTAGCAGGTACCCAGTGGAATGGTTGAGATACAAACAAGTTGGCCAATTGCAAGTGATCTATTTAGTCTGGTAGTAACATATGCATTTAACTAACCATCTACTTTCTCTGACATTCATACTGTCTTCTCAGGTTGAGCACATGCTGAATGATCGGTTACTGCAGTTTGTTAACATAGATCTGCAAGATGTCAAGGTATTACCATTCTTTTACTTCCTTCTTTTCTAAAAGGCATATTTAATTGTTACTTTAGGATAGTATAAGTGTGTCCCATGACTTTGGTCTAGTGTTAAGCAAAGCGTGTGTTCTGTGGGTTAGGCACATGTCACAGTTTTGAACCCTGGCAAAGTCAAAAGTCTGGTATTTTAGTGAATAATGTGGAGGGTAGGCCCATTATCCCCCGAGTTTCGAACAATGCGCCATTGGCCTTTGGGGTTTCTCTGTCATTTTAAAAATGAACAAGAAAATCCATATGTGATGACCTGAATATTTTGGCTTAACTACCCAAATATAAAATGATTGTGCAAGTATTTGCTACAAGGAGTTCTCTTTGTGCAGGAAGCTCGGAAGCGGTTTGACAAGGCTAGCCTAATTTATGATCAGGTATTCTTATTCCTAATTCTTATGAGAAATTTCAGCATCTGATGAATTGAAGATATATTTTTTCCAGTAGATATCTATTCAGTATGAAGAAATTATTCCTCTATTAACAACAACACCACCCAGTATATTACCACGGAATGAGGTCTGGGGAGACGGTGCACGAAAACTTTATCTCACCCTCGGCTCATGACAGAAACAAACTAAAGAAAGATGTAATGGAAGTACAAGAGGCAATAGGTAGTAACAAAACAACAGATAGTAGCAGAACAAACCAAATAATACTACAATCGAACTATACGAAACAACATAGATCAACAAAATCAAAGAACAAGACACTGCAAGCATAGCACAAAAATTATTTGTAAGGGCACCAAGTTATTGCACTCTTACGTACTAGCATGAATGCACTCCTTACCTACTAACCTTAGAAGACTACTTGTGCTTTCCTACCCATACCGTTTTCCTTCATAGCAGCAAAGGACAATGCGATATTGATTCAGTCGGAGGTAGCAACTTTTAAGTGAGATGATCTCGGCTTGTCCATATAAAAATCGGCTGATCACTCCCTCCTATGTTGTTGAGTGTAAGCAATGTCTGGGCAATAATTAGTTCTACCTTAATTCACATCCTCCACAGCTTCCTATACGTATCTATCATCACAATATTCTGGTTTTCCTACTATTATCGAGATATTTTGGTATACCTTGATCATTTCGTCCCATTTATAAATTTCTCCTGGTGATATATATTAGCACTTCAACAGGGTTGAAGGAACTCTCTAAGTTTGCACAAAAAATTTGCGAGATATTGGATAACTGAGTTAAATAGTAGGAACACTTCCTCCGTTGGTGATCTGAGGATTTTTATTATATCAATTAACATTATATGCTCCATGCTGCAGGCTCGCGAGAAGTTTTTGTCACTAAGAAAAGGCACAAAAAGCGACATTGCCAGTGTACTGGAGGAGGTATAGACAGACATAGCAGCCAGCCATTCAGACTGACTATAACATTCTGAAGTCACTCTTGTTTAACTATTGCACATATTATTGCCTACTTTGATTGGAAAAATAAAAAGGAAAGCTAGAAACTTAACACGAATTTAACTGTTCCAGGAACTTCATAATGCAAGATCAACTTTCGAGCAAGCTCGATTCAGTTTGGTGAGTGAATCTGGTGCTAGAGCATCTCTAGGAAAATCTTAGACTTTTTGATTTCAAAAAGTGTTGCCACAATACCAATGGCATAGTAACTTCTTTTTTCTTTTTGAATCTTAAATCCAGGTAACCACGCTTTCCAATATTGAAGCAAAGAAACGGTTTGAATTCCTGGAAGCAGTTAGTGGTACAATGGATGCTCATCTTCGTTATTTCAAACAGGCATGTCATACAGTTGGGAGCTATTCTAAACTATTTGTTTTCAATTTCTCACATTGTATTTCTATCTTTTAGGGATATGAACTTTTGCATCAGATGGAGCCATATATCAATCAGGTTTGTCTTTATGTTTGGTTTCATTGGTGTCAATTTGATATTTGATTGAGGTCACTTCAATTAAAATCACAGATTAGGCGGCAACAAATCTTGGTTTATTTCCTTCAAAGGTTTAATTATCAAATTTACCTTTAGGTAACGGAAAATGAGAATACTTTGCATCCTTCTGCAACTATCCTCAGTTTCTTCTTTCTTTTTATACTTAGAAAATGGTCCCAACTGACACTTTTCATGTCTCATGGGTCTCAATACACACGACAAACATTCTTGTAATGTTTCAAGGACTATTTCTTATTGTTACTCCCTTTCTTCCATTTATGTGGCATTATTTCATCACTGGTCTGTTCCAAAAAGAATGACACATTTCTATATTTGAAAATAGTTTTTGTTTCGAACTTCCCTTTTTGCCCTTAATGAGAAGCTTTTGTATTTACACAAATATTATTTTTTTTGTCTAAGACCCCATGTTTCAAAATCTTGTTTCTTTCTTAAACTCCATATTGAGTCAAACTCATATATAAGTTGGAAAAGACATATAGTATTATGTAGCATTGATTCATCATCTTGTCAGGAGACCTAGAATGACTGGAATTAGGAGTTATTGAATACTTGAGATGCTGCCAATGTGACATGATATTAATATGCATAAGTAGTAATCTAGATCTGTTGCTGTCTCTAGGTAGTAGATATTGAAGTGTCATTTTTTTCAGGTTCTGACTTATGCACAGCAGTCTCGAGAACGCTCCAACTATGAGAAGGCAGCTCTTAATGAAAAGATGCAAGAATACAAGAGACAAGTAGATCGAGAGAGCAGGTGGTTGTCCAACGGTTCTAATGGATCCCCTAATGGAGATGGTATACAAGCCATTGGCAGAAGTTCACATAAGCAAATAGAAGCTGTCATGCAATCTGCTGCAAGGGGAAAGGTGTTGAAACTAATATATCACTGAGAACCCTTGCATTAATTTTATTGTACACTTAGTTATTGCTTTCATGATCTTAAGTACTCCTTTTGTTTACCCTTTGCACCTATAGTCAACTAAACCTACAGTGATCTTTCAGGTTCAAACCATTAGACAAGGTTATCTGTCAAAGCGCTCATCAAACTTGAGGGGAGACTGGAAAAGAAGATTTTTTGTTCTTGATAGCCGTGGAATGTTGTACTATTATCGCAAACAGAACACAAAACCATCTGTGAGTATTATAGGCTGGGATGTGAAAGGAATACCATCCAAC
>JAPFFP010000089.1:1927196-1957674 GCA_026153255.1 Solanum medicagineum
GACTTTAACATCTATGCTCAACTAAGAATCCTCAATTAAAATCCTATATCATATGAAGGATGACTCGGTCTTAGCTTAAAAAAATTGGAGTGTTACACTATCACCTTCCCTCTCTATATCAACATACACCCCAGTCCAACTTTAGATACATCACAATATATCACAAAGTCTTCCGTCCCATCGGGAAAAGTCAAAACTGACGTTGTAGTCAATCTAGTCTTCAAATCTTGAAAACCTCTCTTACGTTCACCTGACCACTGAAACTTGACCTCTTTCTGAGTTAGCTTGGTCAATGGTGAAGACAAGGAAGAAAACCCGTCAACAAATCTATGGTAATAACCTGCCAACCCCAAGAAACTCTGTATATCAGTGGGAGAGGTCGGTCTGGACCATTTCTTAACCACTTCAATCTTCTGGGCATCTACTCGAATACCATCGCTCGAGATAACATGACCTAGGAAGGCCATTGACTTGAGTCAAAACTTGAACTTCAAAAACTTTTCATACAATTCATAGTCTTTGAGAGTTTATAAAACCAATCTAAGATGATTGGCATGCTCCTCTTCATCCTTAGAATATACCAGGATATCATCAATAAATAGGATCACAAACATGTCAAGATACGATCTGAATACTCTGTTTATTAAGTCCATGAACGCTGCAGGTGCTTTAGTCAACCCAAAGGACATGACCAAGAACTCAAAATAGTCGTACCTTGTCCTGAAGGTTATTTTTAGAATATCACATTCCCTCACCTTCAACTGATGGTAACCCAATCTGAGGTCTATCTTGGAGAAGCAAGAGGCACCCTAAAGTTGGTCAAACAGATCATCTATCCTAGGGAGAGGATACTTATTCATTATTGTGACCTTGTTCAATTACCGGTAGTCTATGCACATTCTGAGAGACCCATCTTTCTTACGCACGAATAGGACAGGGCACCCCAAGGAGTAACACTAGGCCTTATGAAACCTTCTCTAGCAAGTCTTTCAGTTGCTCTTTCAATTCTTTCAATTCAGCGGGCCTATTATATAAGGTGGAAGCGAGATAGATTGAGTATCAGGGAGAACATCAATCCCAAAGTCAATCTTCCTATCAAGAGGGACTCCAGGCAGATCCCCGGGAAACACTTCAAGGAACTCATTTACAATCGGGACCGACTCTAGAGTGGGGGACTCAACATCATCAGACTTTACTCGCACGAGGTGGTAGATACACCCTTTAGAGATTAGCTTTGTGGCTCTAAGATAGGAGATAAACTTTCCCTTAGGTGCAACTGAACTCCCTTTCCACTCTAAGACAGATTCATTAGGGAATTGATCAACAGAAGTATAACAGGCATAAAGTCAATCCATGCCAAGGATCACATGAAAGTCAACCATCTCTAATTCTACTAAGTCAGCCAAGGTATCTTTATGACAAATAGATACTACATAATCCCTGTAGATCCTCTCAGCAAAGACTCACCCGTAGGAGTGGAACCAGGAAAGGGTTCAAGCAAACACTCAGGTTGGATCCTAAATCTACTAGCGACATAAGGAGTTACAAAAGACAGAGTGGCATCTGGGCCAAGCAATGCATAAAAATCAAAAGTAAAGACTCGAAGCATACCCGTAATAACATCTGGTGCTGCCTCCTAATCCTAATGATTTCCTATGGCATAAAGACAGTTTTTCCCACCTCCTGTACCATAGTAATACCCCTCTGATGACTGCCTGTTGGGGGTGCTGCAGAGGACTATGCTTTATTGCTTGCTTCAACTCGTCTCCTCTTCGAGCACTCATACTGGAAGTGACCAGTCTGCCCACATGAGTAACAAACATCTTTGCCCACGCGACTCTCACCCAGATGAATGTTACCGCACTTGTCACAAGGTGGTTTCCCTATCATACCTTGGGTCACACTAGCTTGAGATTGAGAACCCTAGGCCTTGAAATTCTAGTAACCATAAGACTTCTGATCATACCTGTTTTGTTGGACAGGTGCGCTCACTACAGAGGGTGCATAGTGAGAAGTCCTCTTCTAAAAGTAGGATTTATCACTCTTATTCTGTCTCGGCTGGCTAGGCTCATGCCCTGCTGATTTTGCTTTCCTACTCATCTGCTCTTCTCTATCTCTCTTTTTATCTTCCTTATGCTGGGCATATACCATAATCCTGGAAATGTCTATACTTGGGATCAACAACGCCGCTTTGCATTCCTTCTTCACATGCCTGCCAAAACCAGACACAAACTTTCTCATCCTTGCCCTCATGTCTTGGACCATCTCAGGACCATATCTGGACAGCTTAATAAACTTGAGGATGTACTCCTTAACGATCATCCCCTCTTGTTTTAAGTTCACGAACTCATCAACCTTCACCTCCCTCAACTCCTAGGAAAAGAAGTGGTCAAGGAAAGCAGCCTCAAACTCATCCCACTCTGCAGGCTCAGCATCTTCACCACTACTGTCCTCCCATTGGTCGTACCAGACATTTGCAACATCTTTCAGCAGGAACGAGGCAAGCTCAACTCCTTCAATCTCATTAGCATGCATGGCCCTCAAGACCTTCCACATCTCATCGATGAAGTTTTACGAGTCCTCCTCCACCTTTGTCCCTGTATACACTGGTGGGTCCATTCGTAAGAAGTCTCTAAGCCTGGTTGCAGTCGTGGACTCTTGTGAGCTAGAACTAGGAGCTTGGGAACCTCGACTATTACCTTGGGAGGCCACTAATTGGGTGAATATGGTGATGGCTCCCCTAAACTCTGCCTCTGAAGTGGGGGTCGACTGTGGTTGTGCAGGGGACGCCTATGGAACCTTAGCAGTCCTAGCAGGACGACCCCGTCTCCTTGTCCCTGTCTGAGTAGGGACCTCTAGTTGGGAATTCTCAGCAGTTGGGGCTGAGGCATTTCTCTGAGCAGTAGTTCGTTTTGGAGGCATATTCTGCAAACGTGTAATGCAGAAATTAAAACAAGGTTTTCATAGAGTTAAACTCTATCGCACGAACTCAGATCATAGAAAAAGGGAAACACTTCCTAATGTCCTATAGCCTCGTTCTTATTAATAGTGGTGCACAACACACCCATAAACAAGACTCTACTAGAAACAGCTTCATAGACTCCCTAGGACACTTGAACTTTGGGCTCTGATACCAAGTTTGTCACGTCCCGAGAGGGTGCCCTGGACGTAACTGACACTCAGAGACTATTGCTAGTCCCCAAGTGAACCACCTGACCTCATTACATTCGTTCAATCAATGTATTAGCGGAAGACATAAGAATCAACAATCACATAATAGTGGGCAACTCCATCTTGTCACGTCTATATCAGAAATATGGGCTATGGGCCACAAGACTAGTCGTCGACATTTATAGCATAAGATAGGATTATGAAAAACTCAATTTAGAAAGAAAGGGAAAGACCCCAACATCAAACCATCATCTCTATGTCTACGAAGACTCTAAATTTACAGTCTAGGAAGATACCATAACAGGTCATGGCTACCACAAGATCAAAGAGTAACTCAAAACATAAGAAAAGGGATAAAAAGTATCCTCCAAATGCAGGGGAGGACTCACCAAGTATCTGAAGCTAGAAGTCTCTAAACCTCAGGAATCGCCTGCTGAAGTCCCCTGTCTACTGAATTTGCATCATGAAACGATGCAGTGCCAAATGGTGTCAGTACGTGAAATATACGGTATGTAAAACGGGCTCAACGTAAACAGTATAGGTAGAATAACATGGAATGACATCAACTCATCAGATACTCATCTCAGCTCAGGATAAGGAGTAGACAGTATCACATCAACATCAATCAAGACTCATACCATCACATCAACATCAGAGTACTATCAAGATGAAACCTATCTGGGATTTTCTCTAACCAACAACCATCACCTATGAGCCGGTGATGATATAACAAAGTGATGTCATTGCCACATCCATCTAGTACTTACCGGGGTAGAGGACGTGTCTATCGGTGGATCCATAATTTTATCAAGTCCTCTTTTGGGACTAAGGAAACATCTGTTTTTACGATCCAATCCTCTCTTACGCTGGCCACGTAGTTAATGAATGCGAGTAGGACTCACTCTTACTTATATAGGTTCTCAATACTCCTCCCAGGACTCAACATGCTCCTAAACATCAAACATCAAGATTTATCATCATCTGGTCTCTTTTGAACAAGGAACATCAACTCATCTCATCGTCTATCAACTCAAGGAAGTAGGAACATTCCTTTAAGATTAAATTCAACCTCTTTAGGACTCTAAGGATATCAATCTCATCAACACATTCAACTCAGGACCCGGACCACAACAAGAAAGCACACTCATATGATCAAGGCTCTAGATATCAGCCCTTAAGTTCATTTTTGTAATCTTTAATAAAGTAATCATATAGGGTTTATATAATATTTCAAATAAATCATTTAAACAAATAATTCGAGTTGTGATGATCATCAATTCAAGAAAATATATGATGTAAGAATAATTTTCAAATAATTATTCAAAAATGACACAGATAGAACCCATCACCTTCAACTATCAACCTACTACATTCAATGGGGCACATGGGAGAACAATCCCATGTTTTAGGTAGCCTTACATACCTGGATGAAGAATTACTTAGGTTTCTTCAAGGAATTAGCCCCGAACCTAGGAATCTTCAAGGTCTCTCTTCTTTCTCTTTCAAGAACCCTCATTTAGAAGTTAAGAAAAATGAGTTGTAAAACCCTTAATCTGATATAAACGACCCTTAAACACATATTTGGGACTTAGGTTAGATTGGGGAATGATCAAAAGGCCCTTCCCGTAAAAAGAAATAAAATTTCACTTTGTAATAACATGTCCGCGTCGCGCTTGGGGCACGGACATGTGTTATTTCGCGAATTTTCTTTCTTTCTAGTTCACGTCGAAAAAATGAAAAAAAAATAGTGTAAGTGCGCGTCACACCTGGGGCGCGCATCAGCATTGTTTTGGAATTAATTACGAAAAATTATTTTTCGACCCCATTACTCTAAAATCGGGTCGAGGTCATTTTCCCACTCAATTTTTCGTGCTGATCGTAAATCCGGTCTCGGATTTTCCATTGGAGCTTGGAAAGATGCATTATGCGCACGATTCCATTCTAGAGGCAATTTGGTAATTTCACGAGGTGTTACATTACATTTTTGTCAAACATTTCATTTCATACGTTCGTATAAAACTTGTATTTTTAATTTTTATGATTAATTTAATTAAAATATACTAATTCAAAAAATATAAATTGATTTTTTTGTTACAAATTAGTTAAAACACATATGTTGACTAATTAATATATTTTCAAAAGATAATATAGATCTTAAATATTTAACTTAACATTATTTATAAATATTCTTATTTATCTAATATAATTTTTAATTAGATAATTAACTTTTATTTTTAAAATGTAATATAACATTGTAATTATTGTAATTGTGGCAAACAATCAGGATGTAATAACTACTAAGTTGTATAATTATTAGGGTGATAATTACCACTCATTATTACACAATTCCAATTATCAACTGACTTTTCAAACAAATCCTAAAAGGATTGTGAGCGGATGTTTAAATGATTGGGGTAGAATTTTTTTCTTTTAAAAGATAATATCTAAATTATTTTTTTTAAAAAAAAATATATTTGATTTTTTTTTTGGGGGGGAAAGGAGTAGGGTTTTGTTTTTCTTTTTCTTTTTCTAGGGGAGGGGGGTGGGGTGATAGGGGGTAAGAGGAATATTTTATTGTTTTTAAAAATCAAAATGATACTAATAGTATATTTAATTTTTGTCAAATATTTTATTCATGTGCAAGATTCTTTAAATAAAAGAGTGTAATAACAAATGAGATACGTTTTTCAAACTACTAAGTGAAAATGAAAATCACTCTCAATAGTTCACATATGAAACTCAAAAAAGACAACAGTCTAAATATGTTTTTAATACTTCACTCGACACCTCTACAGAAAAGACCGACAACAAACATCACTTCACAATATAAAAGGAATAATAATAACAAGAAGATTTGGTCCCTTCACGCATAGCTCTCTTGCCACCTTTGACCAAAACTCATCATTTCACCAGAGATGACCCCTTTTATTCCTGGCATGCCCTCATTGAATGACTACACGCCAACATCAGTGATGGGCAGCAGAAAGATGCGAAGACTGGTTGCATGAAAGACATAAAGCGCATACATAATGTAGAATGGTATGTATGTGCACCTGCTTCAACTCAATAATATCCTGTGTTGTGTATAAAATCTAAAACTGAGCATCTTCCCTCTTTCGCTTTGGCTAGTTTTGTAACTCTCCAAAGCAAAATTACCTCCGTTTCTTGCTTCTCAAGTTCCTCCTCTCTACTGTCGAAACTTCTTGTGCTATCTCATTCATATGTACAGTTTGTTCTACCTTTTTTTCCCCGCACCAATGGATAGTAACACAAATGGAAACATTCTAAGAGGACCTTAAGGCATCTCGTCTATGCCTACAGATTTAACCTGCTGGGTAATCAATAGCCTTCCCCATCAACCCTCGAAATACAACAGTCACTTCGGTTTTTTCAGCCAAGTACTTTTAACCCAGAAAATCTAAGTTGAAAACAGTAATTACTACTAAGCGGTTAATACAATATACAAAAATGTGGTTATTAATGATAGATCAGTTTAATAATGACAGTATCCAGATCCCAAAACTTGGAACTAAGCATATCAATCCCAGAACTATAATACAGTTTGCTTAACTGAACACCCTCTCTTCCTGTTGGACCTAAACAAAAAACAAGATTGGAATCTTGTACTACATAAATCTTGAGAGAATACTAAAATGAGTGGAAAAAGTGAGAATGAGATGCTTGAATGCAGCGAGGAAAATAGATCACAAGCAGTAATATTAGACTGCTGGGAAGACTTCTCTCCAGTAATGGAAGATCTCAACCAGTGCCCAGTTTATCTCCGAGATGATTCCCATAGTTTTTGTTCAATGGCCAATTTCCTAAGCTCCATCAGACCTTGCTCAACTAAAATATCAACAGCAAGATGTTAGAAAACAAGTTCAATCTTTATGTATAAGATTCCAGAAGCACAAGCAATAGCAACTAATAATATATCACTATAGCAAGACAATTGTACCAAAAAAATAAATCAGATACATACATGCATATATATATATATATATATATAAAAGACAATCCAAAAACTAATCTTGAATAGTGTGTATTATATTGAAGATATTATTGTTTATTAAATAGTATGTTGATGATGATAAATATCACGAAGTTCATGCAAAATATCATATTACAAAAATAAGATTTTGATATTTCAAACTCCTATACAGTATACCACTACTTATATTGCAAGCAATATCATGTGGTGTGCATACGCATGCATCACACATAGATAAACTTATTTTTAGGAGGGATATATGCATCAACTTTAACAGTGAAATCTTGTTTTGTCTTGACTTTGCTGCAAGACTAACACTAAATTGCTTATTTACCAAGTTAAGTTTTCAAAACACAATCAAATTATTGTGTGCAATACAATACAGAACACATGGTGGCTAAACCAATTAAGTACTTCTCAACATGGTTTATTAAAAAGGAAAACCGGGTAATAGACCTAAAAAAGTATTGGAATGTACCATCAACAGCATCATGAGAAGTTGGTGAGTGCCCACTGCGACTACTCCAAAATTGAAGCCTTTTATTCGCTTTTTCCTCCTGTATACCATGGGCTTTGGCTCTCCTCCAAAAGTAAGTTAGCCATGCCTAGTAATATTTTGAAGGTAAACTTGATGTAGAGAAAAGGAGGAGACAAGTCTGTGCTAATTGAAAGAGGTCATTCATCTACATGTTATCCTGATAACAACACAGTTACGCTGGATTTTTGAAGACTGTTATCATAGGGTGATAAGATGTGGATTCTTATATAAGAGAAGGAAATTGTGATCTTGACTTTTATCTTTGAAAAATGATAATTTTAATCAAGAATAGAACCAAACTGTTTATGAATTAGAGAAATTATTGTTGTATGAATTTATCACAGTTCAGGGAGAAGTAAGCAGATTTCTGGAAAAAAAAAAAAAAAAAAGGAAGTACTCATTGAAAAAATGGTAAAGGATCACAGCTCACTAGATACATAGCATAGAAGCAATCAGAAAGGTAAAGGTAACTGTAGGATGGATTCAATACCTCCTTAAAAAGGACATCCTCAGACTCCTCGGGACTGAGTTCTGAAAAAATTGAAAAGCTCAAATAATTCTCTCTAAAAAGGATCCAGGAAGACATTACAAGATCGAGGCATTGGAAAAGATTTAAATTAGACAGGACCAAAGATTTGCCCAAACAAGCTCAAGATAGGGACAGCTTATTTTGCCCTGTCTAAGGTCTCATTTGTTCTCATTAAGTTTAAACGTCTTAATATAAATACAGATTTGAATATTAAGATGTACATCAAGATTCAGATGTCTGAATTTGAATACATATGTAAATATTAAGATGCTGTATTAAGATTTGAATACTATTTGAAGATAGTCTGTTTTAAACACCTAAAAGTATAAGACTTGTCTTTATTTAAAAATTTTAAAAAAATATATTCAATACAATTCTACGTTAATCTGATACTATAAATCAACCAAAAAAAAAAAATAAATAAATGGTTTTTTCTTTTAAACACATAAATAAATAAAGTTTGTCTTTATTTTTAAGAAAAAATATAAATTTCATTAAAAACTAATTTAACCTAATACTATATATCTAAAAGACAGTTTAAACATTATATGGTGGTAGGTAGTGTTGATGGCTAGCAGTGGTGGTTGTGGATGTTGATGGGATGGTATTGGCTAATGGTGTGGTGTAGGTAATAGCTTGTGGTGATTGTGGTTTGCAATAGATGTTGATGGTGGCAATTAGTGGTGATGCTTGATAGTAATGGTGGATGATAGTGATAGCTTATGATGGTGAATAATGTTGTTGGTGATATATAACATGTGGTGATTTGGTGATATTCTGTCATAACAGTGATGGATAGTGCTAACTGTAAATGATGGCTAGTGATGACAATTGATGGTAGTGATTGATACGATATCCAAATGCACAATGCACACAAGTCCATTCACTAAGAGCCAAACCAAGGAGCTAGTAGTCCTACAAGCTATGTCCTTCATGGAGGCCCTTGGAGACCCTCGAGGAGCAACAAAGGAAGGTCTACAACATGTGGATGATCAAGTGGGAGGAAGAAGAGGACGACTAAGGGTTATGCGACGCCGCAATAACTCGTGCGATGTCGCAACTAGGCTGTGCAACCGCATCTTGCATCGCAACCCAAAACAGATGACTACTCAGTTCTGCCAAGTCTATGGAGCAAGGATGCAGCAGCAAACTCCTCCTTGTGGTTGCAACAAGGGGTGCAAAGTCTGAAGAAGTGTGACGTTTTGGATTTATTATGCATTGTCTTGCAAGTAGGGGTGTTCACGGATCGGTTTAGATCGGTTATTGGTCAAAACCAAAATCAAACCAACTTAATTGGTTTTTAAATTCTTTAAACCAAACCAAACCAATTATAATATACATTTATCGGTTTGCTTGTTATCGCTTTCAATTTGATTTGGTTCGGTTATTACCAACAAAAATAAAAGCAATGCTATATCCACAACGGAGAAAAAGTGACAGCAATCCATTCAAAATGAAAAATAGTTAGAATGACTGATATTATAGAACTTTAAATCACCAAATTTACTGTGAATAGTGCCGGCAAAATGAACCCATATGTTGGTAACCCGCTCAACCCGCCCATATTCTAGTAGTTTGGGTGAATGACTTTTTTACATGAGTAAAATATGGGTTGAAACCCATATTCAACCCATAGAAATATGGGTATTCATGGGCAAAATATGGATAAACTATGATTTAAGCAAATGGGTTAAGCTTCAACTTCTTCTCACTCAAAATTTATTATGTTTTCTAATTTTTTTAATGTTTTATTGACTTAAATATTTTGAAAATATAAATTTAAATAAACTACCTCTAAAAAGTACGAAAATATTTGTCAAAACTCTCCTGCAATTGCAAATTACAATCCTTTTCATACTCCACTCAATACCACAATCCCTCCACAAGTCGTGTCCTCAACCCCCAATCCTTCCAACCCCAAAGAAAATCAATTTTTTTCAAAAATCTTTTTTCTTTATAAAAAATCAAATTTTATTATAAAAGTTGGGAATCTAGTTGAAAATTTTGCTATAGTGAGAAAATCCAATAGAATAAGCCACTACAAATTAAGGCTATAAGCATGAAATGAATATGAGAAAAAAATTAAAAGTTGAATTTTAAAAAAAAATCTAATTTTAAAAATATTACTTTTTATCCCACCCAACACTTGACCCCCTCTCAGTTCGAGTGTCGAGATTGAATTCCGAATCAAAAGTTGTATGTTGGTCCCGTTAGAAGTTGGGTCCTATGATTAATTTGGAATCGGGATCAAATCCCAATTTAAAAGTCGAATCTCACATTGGGTATTGAATTTAGTTTTATGATACAATACAATTAAATAAAATATTTTTAATATTTTTTCATCCAAAAATAAAGTAAAAATATTTTATTCATATTGAATTTTAAAATAGAGTACTATTTGCTCATTAAAATATAGGTAAACTAGTATTGTAACCAATCTATTTCTTACCCAACCCATTTTTTACCCATTTAAAATATGGCCGGGTTGAATTATTACCCACTTTATATTGATCCATTTTCAACCCGCCCAAATTTGACCCAACCCGCCCATTTGCCACCCCTAACTGTGAATAAAATTTCAAAATTCACCATTTTGTCTTAAAATGAAGGAAGAGATAGTGAAATTTCTAGTCCTACCAAGAATTGTCATAGACATTTATATACATGAAATCAATAAGATAATGTCCTTGTTTTGAGCATTTTATACTTTCACAAATAGATTAAAAATTAAAATTTGATTAAAAACGTATATAAGATCTTTCAAATTGTTTGTAAAAATAATGCATTATGTATGTATAATTATATATATATACACAGAAACACACACACACATAATTTGTCGATTTGGTTTGGTTATGTCTTCGGTTTCTTCGAACAAATCTAAACCCAAACCAAACACTATCAATTTTTAAAAAACTAAATCATACCCAATTAAAATCAGTTGATTTAATCAATTTTTTCAGTTTGGATCGATTTTTATCCAAACCGTGAATACTCCTACTTGCAAGGTTACTTTTGGGCCTTAAAAATCAAGCCTAAACTATAAATAGGGACTTCCTAATCTAGAGTATGGTAGCTTGAATATTGATGAGAGATCACTCTTTTGACTTTTGCCAAGTGTGAACTGCAGACGACTGACTTTGGAAGCGGAACACGAACCGATGAAACCATTTAGTCCTAGCTAGCTAATATAGTGGTAGTTCCTTTAGTCAATCAATAACTTCTTGCCTTGATTTTCAGTTGATATCACTTATTTGTAGATTCAAATTGAGCTTTCTCTGTCTATGGTATCATTTATAGTATTGGTGTTTTGATTGAGTTCAATTAGGAGATATTGGTAACATATCCAGTGTAGCCCATAAAATTGTTTCTTTGCTTTTTTGGTGTAAACAACTATGTACAGAAGATACCGAACAAATTATAGATCTGATAGGGAGTCTATAATCTGACTTTTTCCTGATGGCCAGTATATCTTTAATGCTGAAGAATACAAACTTACAGTTTATTTTTTTTTAAAACAAAAACATCCAACGTAACCCATAAACTCATCATTAATTGTCTCGCTTCTATGTTTTGAATATTTCCTTCCCTTATCATTTTCTTTAGTTTCCTACTTAGTGTCTTATCAATTGTTATCAGAGCTTAGGCTAAAGAGCTGTTTCTATCATTCTTAATCCTTACCTTGTTAATTTGAAAATAAAAATCAAATTTTGGGAAACATAGTCCAATTCATGTTTGAATTGTGTTTCTAACACTAGATCTGGATATCCTACTTTTAATTGAGTTTAGATCTGAAAGTTCATCTTGTTTGGAATAGAATTGAAGGTTTCCCATTGTTGGAGACCTTGAAAATTAAGTGGGATTGAAGATCTGGATTAAATTGAAGGTTCAACTGTATTAGGGTTTATTCTCCCAATCAAAAGGAGTTCAAATCTAAATTCGGTGGAGGTCAGAGTTGAAATTGGAAAGGTGAAGTTTTTGAAGTTCATAGTTGTTCTTGGTGATCTTCATAACTTGAAGGAGAAGAAAGTTCAGAAAGTATTGTTTGATCCAAAAGGGAAGTGAAGGAAAAGTGTGCATGTTAGTACAATAGTAATATACCCAAAAAGGCAAATTCTAGAAGGGAATTAAGTACAGAAGTCAAAAAGTGCACAAAAATCGGAGTCTATGATCGCAACAGAAAGCTGACAGCTTGCATCACGTTCGTGAGGTCGCAAACTAAGTTTGCAGCTGCCGCATCAAGGACTGCAAACTCAAGGCAAAAAGATTGCCAAAAGTGTGGAGTTTGCAAAAGAGGGTTGTGGTCGCAACAACCCCTTGGGGTACCAGCCAGACCTCATCAGCACGTGCCCCATGGCAAACTTCATCTACTCCGATGAATCTCAAGTTTAATGTTCATTGTTTCTTTTCTTTCAGTTTCAATCCACTTCCTTGATCCTTATAGCAAATTAACACTAATAATTGGCCTTACTTGGTTGTTGATTCGTTCTTGTGTCAGATTTTTCATTTTGTGCTAATTCCTATTAGCTTTTCTCGTTTTAACACATTGATCATTTCTTGGGTCCTTCTGTTAGTTTTGTATTAAGTTATCCCCAGTTCGACTAACAAGAATCTATTCTTCCAGAAACAATTATTAATCTTGTGAATTAATTCGGCAAAGGTAGTTCTCTATCAACTTTGGAAGTGCACTTGAGTGAGGTAAGGATTAAGTGCAAATACGAGAGATGTGAGGAAATTCGCTACTGACATTGTTTTGAGTTTTGAAGGTACAATGTCTAATCCAGGCGATCATAATCAAGAAAAGGAAGGGAACTCAGTGAGCATCATAAGTTCACTCGCCATGATTCAAAAACAATTGGCAGAAATGGTAGAAAAAATTGATTGAGCTTATGCCGTCGAGATATGTGACACCTAACTACTATCAAGAGGTTCTCAAGAAGGTGTACATGCTCTAACAAGGCAACAAGAGTACTGAAGAGTAATATGATGAATTTGAGAACTTGAAGATGAAGTCCAAGATTGAAGAGCATTTGGCAACACGGTGATAAGATTTGTAGCCAACTTGAGACATGACACCTCCAAACCTTTGAGGGCCCAACACTATAGAAGCTTTTCATGATGCTTCTAAGGTTGAGAAGGACTTAAAAGATGAGAGAAGTTACAAGGCAAAGAGTACTTCAACTTCTTCTTGATACAAATGTAATGACAAATGGAAATCTTTATCCACTCGGGAGCACTCCAAAGGTAGTGATGAAGCTACTCAAGCTCAGACCGACTATAAAGCAAAAGGGGACATCAACGCCAAAGGAGGTAATCAAACATAACCCAACTTTCCTTGTCTCCTACTATTCAATATTATAACTGTCAAGGAAAAGGACACATTGCAAGTAAATGTCCCAATAGGAGATTAATTATGGCCTTCCATGATGGATATCATACAGTTGAGGAGTGTGATGTAGAGAGAGGAAGATGGATCCTAAGAGTGAGGATGATGTAGAACCCTCAGAGGGTGATGACCAGAAAAAAGGGCAAGCCCAATGCACTTAAGCTCCCGTTATGTGCAAGGTCCGGGGAAGGGCCCGACCACAAGGGTCTATTGTACGCAGGCTTACCTTGCATTTCTGCCAGAGATTGTTTCCAAGGCTTGTCTTATGACCAGAAGTTGGAGGAAAATCTGAATTTTCCTTGTCTTATGGAAGAGATCCTTTAGAACTCAATAATGAGCAATAAGAGAAGAATGTGAATCTTTCTTGCATCATGAGACGAATCATGGGGGCTATTGCTAAAGAAGATGATCAAAGATAGAATCTATTCCATGCTAGATGCAAGGTCACGGTGAAAGTATGTGTCTTAAATCATTCATAGTGGGAGTTGTCCGAATGTGGTGACCAATACCTTGGTGGAACATAAGCAACTTCTACAGAGAAGAACCCTAGTCCCAAAGAGCTTTAATGGCTCAACGAGAGTGGTGAAATAAAGGTAATCAAGCATGTAAATATCAAGCTTGGCATCAGCAAATATCAAGATGAAGCTCTTTGTGATATGTGCCTATGCTAGCATGTCACATGTTGTTTGGTAGACCATGGGAATATGATAGGGATGTCCAAAATCATGGAAGGTCCAACAAAATACTCCTTTGTATTTTAAGGATAAAAACACTCCCTTGCACCATTGACTACTTATCAAGTGAGTGAAGATTACTCGATCATGAAGGGACTTTGGGAAGGAACAATGGTGGAAAAGGCTGAAAAGGGAGATAAAGAGACCATGCTTGTTCAAGACAAAAAGAACTTGGCTTTTAAAAAAGAGATATGTATGGTTGTGAAGCCAATGTTTGGAGCCTGTGGACAAAGAACGCTTCTTAGTGTGTCTCGTTAAAATGAACTTATTGTAGCATGCTAACCAAGACACTAACACTTTGCCCAGTATTATGTCTTCTCTTTTGCAGGATTATTATTTTTTATTTTTTATTTTTTTTTATTTTTTTATAATCGTGGTGTCCGGTGCCCGCTTTGCGGACCCGACTATTATTCCACAGGGCCCTGACGCACGACCGGGTAACACATCAGTGGCCCTGGGGATTCGATCCTGTGACCTTGTGGCATTTTTGCCCAAGGTTTAACCATTGAAAGACCAACCCCTCAGGGTTCTCTTTTGCAGGATTATGATGAACTATTTCTTGAAGAGATTCCCAAGGGATTGCCTCTCTTGAGAGAAACTGAGCACCAAATTGATTTTGTGTAAAAATCTCAAAGTCCCAACCGCCCAACTTATAGGAGCAATCCGAATAAACTGAGCTACAAAAGCAAGTAGAAGAACTCCTTGAGAAAGGTCTAGTCAAGGAAACGCATAATCCGTATGTCGTACCAGTGATCCTTGTGCCTAAAAAGGATGGCAATGGGAGGATGTGCATTGATTGTATAAACGTCAACAAAATCATGATAGAGTATCAGCATCCTATTCCTAAAACTAATGACATGTTGGAAGAGCTATGTGTCTCCAAGCTTATGTTCTCTACTTCTTGTCATCCGAAAATAGATGGTCAAACTAAAGCAATCAATAGGACTCTTGGGAGCATGCTTTTTTGTATGATTAGTGGAGCCCCAACTTCTAAGGGCTCTGGCTTAGTGTAATCAAACTGTGAATCAAGTAAGGGAAAAGAAGTCCAGCTCTAGTCTTTAAATAAGAGAAGACCTTTGATTGAATTTGCATGTAAGTGGTTTCTTCATTCCTCTGTTGGCATGACTCCATTTGAAGTGTGTTATGGTTTTACCCCATTGTTTGTCTTAACCCTAACTCATTTGTCTAGTGATGTTGTGAGTTAGATGCAAAATGAAGGACAAATGAAATAATGAAGATTCATACTAAGATAAGAGAAGCCATGGAGAAGAACAACTCTAAGGTAGCATTTTGGCAAAACCATGCAAACAGGACAATCATCTTCCGACCCGATGATTGGGTTTGGGTTCACTTTAGGAAGGAGAGATTCCAACAAGGAAAGGGAAGTTTGGACCAAGGGGTGATGGTCCATTCAAAGTGCTTGAGAAGATCAATGACAACGCCTATAAGATTGACTTGCTATGTGAGCATAATGTTCACAATGTAGTGATCTACCTTTAGGTGTTGTAAATGACCTTATGGATTCGAAGATGAATCCTTTTCAAGAAGGGATTCATAGCCTCTCGAGCACAAACATATTCATGCAAGGATCCCACGCATAGTCAGAGTCTTCCTTGCATGCCTGACATTCACTCCTTCTAGTCGAATGCCTTGCGGGAAGATGATACGATATCAAAAAGCGGCCATTCACTAAGAGCCAAGGAACTATGAGTCCTACAAGCTATGTTGATGAATGAGGCCTTGAAGACCCTTGAGGAGCAACAAAAAAAGGTCTATAACATGTGGATGATAAGTTGGAGGAAGAAAAGGACAACCAAGGGTTATGCGATGCTGCAAACTAGGTCATGCAACCATATCTAGCATCGCAACCCAAAACTATTAACTCAGTTCTATCCAGTCTACAGAACAAGGATGCAGCAACAAATTCCTTGTTGCAGTCGCAACAAAGCAAACTCTAAAGAAGTGCGATGTCTTTGGCTTATTTTGCATTGTCTTGCAAGGTCATTTTTGGGCTAAAATGAAATCAAGCCTAAACTATACATAAGGCTTCCTAATCTAGATTAGGGTAGCTTGAATATTGATGAGAGATTACCCTTTTTAGCTTCACCTTTTAGCCTAGTCTAGCTAGAAAACTAGACTAGTATTGAATCCTTAGTTGACCAATAACTTCTTGCCCTGATTTTCGCTTGAAATTACACATTTGTGGATTCAAATTCAGCTTCTTCGTTTGTGGAATCATTTATAGTATTGGTGTTTTGTTTAAGTTCAATTGGGAAGTGTTGGTAACCCATCCAATGTTGCCCATAAACTCATTATGAATTGTCCCTACTTAGGATTCTATCAATCATAGTCAGCAATGGTGGTTGTGGCTACGGGGGGGTGGTGGGTGGTGGTACGTAGATGATAATGGTGAATGACAATGCGATAGTTGCTAATGTGGACAATGGCGGTACCGGTAAATAAATGGAATAAGTGAGCTACCATTATTGTAGAAATCTTTAGATATTTTCATTATATTATGACTTTATTACAAATCCTAATGCATTCAGATCCATTAAACCCATTAAGCGGTTACATTAAGAAAAATGCACTTAATGATTAAGATTTAGACCAAAAAAACAAACGGACTTAATGGATCATATTTGAATGATTAAGATTAAGACCTCCATTAAGTGCAAATAAATGAGGCGTAGCCAATAACCAATATGTAAATCAATACACAAGTTTAGATGGGCACCTCATTGTTTTCCATGTTTAAGCCAACAAGCAAATCGTAAAAAATAGAAGAGATAAATATAGGCAAGGAAACCCAAGAAGTTTAACACAATAAGCTGCTTGTTTATATCCAGCTAGTTAAATATGAATCTAAGTGGGACAATATTTGATGGTGATAAATGAACTCTAACAACCTAAACACAAAAAGTTGAATCTTCACTAGAATGACAGATCAGATGGGCTTACCAAATGCCTCCATATACTTCGGATCACTTGGTGATTTGATGTCTGCAACAGACAATAGGACACAATAAATCTAGAAGGATCATACTCCTATTGTAAAATGAGAAAATGAATTCGAGTTGTAGAACAGATGGACGCAATTAATTAAAAAAAGAAATAAATAAAAACAGAGAACACCAACTGCATTTAAGATCAGCTGACAGGTTTGCAAATGCCACAACATTGAAGATACTTATTTGGAAAGCAAACTTAGATGTGTTACGGATTCATAAATGAAACAACAATAATAACAACAACATACCCAGTGAAAATCCCACAAGTGGGTTTGGGGAGGAAAAAATGTACTCAGACCTTACCACTACCTCATAGAGATAGAGAGGTTGTTTCCGAAAACCCTCATCTAAAAATCATCCCCAAAAGCAGAAAATACTAGATATGAAATGACTAGAATGGACAACAAATGACAATACATAGTGACAATAAAAGTAACAAAATAAATGACGGATAATAAAAACACAATATATAACAACACGACACACTTCTAACCTTCTACCCTAATAACTGAAGTTACCAAAAATTAAATGCATATGTTTATTCCTCCACCTGACTTCTATGATAATGGTCTTCTCCAACTGACCAGCACTCCAGCAGAGAAAAACTTTTTAAGTCAATCTATGTAAAGTCAATAATTGCATGAGAGCAGTACATTTTACATGGTTATTAACAGTGTCTCAAAAGGACAGAACACCAGGTGATGTTACCCTTGAGGCACAGAGTATGTGATGACTTTTATATATATACTATAGTTTTAAAAATAAAGATAAGAACAAAAAGCGTACCAAAATTGTATAAAGATCAACAACAACATAACCAGCGTAATCCTACAAAGTGGAGTCTGAGGAGGGTCGAGTTTACGCTGACCTTACCTCTACCTTAGAGATGAGAGGCTGTTTCTGATAAAAATTGTATAAAAAGTTCTGTAAGTTAATTCAAATGTCTAGGTGTAATAACATGTGCACATTACATAAACAGTGACCAAATATTAAATTCTGGAGAGTAAAAGTAAAATACTTCAAAGAAAATTTAAGATGCCATGTTCTATAGTATATAGTGCTAACAATCAAAAACGTGCAAGATGCGACCCTCAATCTGTTGTGGTATAAACCCACTTTTATCCTTGTGATTGTTCCAAGGAATTTAGAGTCTGCGTCATGTAGGGCAAACTATGAGGTTAGTCACATAAATTCCCAACTTTGCCTTTCAAAATGATGGCTATTAAGAGGAGACCTCAATTTATTGCTCAATGTCACCATGAGAACATGGAGGCCGTCAATCATTTTATTTGTAACATCCAAAAAGGGAGAAAATTGCATGCAAAACTGTGATGTAAGTTTCTGCATTACATAATATGCTATAAGCATTTGCTTCCTACGAGGACAAAACAGTAGGGAAGGTTTTATATAAGTGTACACGTTAGGCAGTTTTGAATTTTCTCTTTATATGTATGACGCAGAACATCTGCTTTTTAAAAGGGTGGTGTTCAGACCAACTTATGCGCAACTCGACTATCCGTTCTATCTCTTGCCAGCACAGGTATAAAGTAATTCTTCCCACCAAGACTCAGACAAATGAGAAGAAATCACCTTGTGTATTTTTGTCTCAGTTTGAAAATCGAACACTGGCCTACGAGGTTTACACCCACTTTGTTGACCACTACGCTACACCCTTGGCTTATGAGTTAGAACTCTTCAAGCATTAAACCCCAATCATTGATCTTAGATTAAAGTCTTTACTGAGTATCATTTCATTGGCAGATATATAACCATACAAACAATGACAGCTGATCAGAGCATGTAACATATACATTTATTTGCAAGTTGGGTTCAAGGCTTTGGAGATCAAAAAACAAACATATGAGCATATCAGTAGTTAACTAGCAATGTTTAAACAACAAACAAGAGGCAAACCTGATATTGATGTTCGAGCAGAGTTTGGACGCCGTTGTTGAGCCAGTGCAAGCACTATGGCATCCTCAACCTGGATCAGGAATATCATCAAGGACTCATTTGGTGTGAGGTATAATATATAATAATACCAGGATAAAATACAGGATTATTTTATCTTGCGTTTGGATGGAGGTATTAGGTGATCCTTGGATTATTTATCCCTCTATTTATACCTTAGTGATGGGAATTGGGATAAGTCATGCCATATAAATGGTGGGATAACTTATCTCGGGATAACTTGTGCCCAACTAGATGACCCCTAAATGGTAAAGCAATGCCCTATTCTTCCAACGAAAAAGGAGAACAAAAGAATACACTAGTGGACATGCAAGAAATTATTTACACCCCAAACTATAATAGAGGAAAATAGGAAAAGAATGGATTTAAGTAAGTAGATTGCATCCTTTCAATATGAACCTTGTGTCTCGAATCTAGAAACTAGCCTGATATTTTCCTGTGCCCTATCCCTTGGCTGAACACCATAAGTATCTTAATTTCATTTTCTATTACAAAACCAATGATTTTCACTTATGTAATAATCATTATGATACATATTCAGTAAGTCCTTTCTTATTTTTACCAAAATTGAGTCTTACGATCAACTTAGGCATACCAAATTCATAATATCAATCAAGCCAGATCATATTCTTTTTAAATTGCAATGTGGAAATTTTAAAGCTTAAATTGATAATTGACTTGGTGAAGAAATGAATGAGAATTGGAATCTTTATTTTGAACGGAAAAAAAATTGACTTGTGATGTTAGTGATAACAGAATTAGTAATCTTCATAATAAACAACATGAGAAGAAACAGCACAAGCAATACATGTTGTACCTAGTTCAAGGAACTAAAGAAAAATACAGAAACAAGAACAACATATGACTCTAGTTATTAGAATAACCTTCAAAGAAACAAGCTCATTCAAGCCCATTTCAACAGAAAGCATGCTTTCTATATTTCCTTCTCCAGTGAGATCATTCAAATCCTGAACAACCTTTCCCCTCTCTGGATTGTCATCACCTGCAAAAGAGAACATTTGATTATGCCCATTCAAAATATTTACCATGTGACAAATCCATACCTAGGTAATCCACAAAATCAAATAGAAAACCCATAAATAAATCATCCTTGCCTTTTTCCAAAGATTCGTCCTTTGCCTTTTGGCCAGCAGACATAACCAATTCAAAAGGAAGAGGTGCGAAGGATGACCAGTACTCATGTTTTGAAGCAGCAATATCTGCACAAATGCCTGAAAAGTAAAGCAGACCAACATTAACTTTAAGACTCAAGAGTCCAAACTGGTGAAACTTCTTACATATATAAAGCAATGAAAAAGGAGTATAGGGAGGCATGGGGTAAAAACTTAATAAAAAGTAAACCATTGGGTGGATAAGAATGCAAAGTACAGAACACTATTCAATATTCATGCACAGGCAATAGCGAAAAAAATACTCTCTGCCAAATTTGTGTGATGACATTTGACTAGGCACGGAGTTTAAGAATGACACGAAGACTTTTAAAACTTGTGATCTCAAATCAGTAATAGATATTTGTGTGGCTATAAGTCATCTCATTAAGAGTAAAATGAGAAGTTTAACATCAAATTATCACTAGATATAGAAAGGTACTATTCTCTTAGAGACTGACTAAAAAGAAAAGAGTGTTGTAAAAATTGGGACAAAGGGAGTATTTGATATTGTTTTGTTTTGATAATTGTAGTGTCCAGGCCAGCTTGAGTGCACCTCGACTAACTCCATGTGGCCGGGGTACCTGCTGCCTCTCCCCTCCTACCAGGTAACTTTATCCACCAAGGGCTGGACAAATGAGAAGAAACCACCTAGTGTTTCTAACACAAACTCTGTGGGGATTTGAAAATCGGAGACCTCATGGTTTCCAATACACTTCATTGACCAGTAAGCCACACTCGTGGGTGCATTAAATTTATGCAATTTAATACGAAAAGTCAATACCCTCGGGTGCATTTAATTGATGTAATTCATTACGTAAAGTCAATCTCCTTCTTTATAGTTGTAAAACAATGTAATCTTAGTTAATTGGCAAGTAATCATAGTTTACTTGAATCAAGGGTCTATCAAAAACAGCATCTCTACCCTGTGGGTATGGTCTGCATACACACTACTCTGCGCAGACCTCACCTATGGGGCTTCACCGGGTATGTTGTTGTTATAGTTGTTGTAAGTTTTCAAGGTGAAGTTGCTGCCACTGCTATAAGTTTTATAGCACCTCATATGTTGAAAAGCCTGGAAATGGAAAAGTTGCAGAAAATTTTTGAACTGGACTAAATGTATGAGTCAATCTATGGCTCGTGGTTTGTTCCACAGGTTGTATACAGGTGCCGTAGACTAGACCCTAAGCAATGAAAAAAATTCTAAGTCCGGGAGGTTTCTACGAATAGAATCTATGGTTTGTAAATGGAACTACGGACCGTGCTATGAGCTCGTACTTTGAGAGGTGCAATTCCAGTAGCTACACTTTTGGGCCCATGCAGAGTACGAAGCCCCAATACGACCCGTAAAAGAGATTACGAATCATAAACCGGTCTCATAGAATGAGATTCAGAGACTATTTTTAGGATCAATTTCAACAGGAGGAAACCCCTATGTACAACCCGTACTCCAGTTTACGGCCCGTAAACAGTGTCTGTAGATGGGTCCAGCAATTTTAAATGGAGGGCTTTTTGGTATTTCCGATCCATTTAACTCCTAAACTATGTCGTTTTAACCCTACTAGCTGACTTAACCGACTCAAATCCTATAAAACCTATTTCTAACTCATTCTACTTCATTCACTCTCAAATTCTCTCCCAAATTTCTAAAGTTTTTCTCTCTAAGAATTCGCTCCATTGAAGCTTAGGGTTCCAGGTTTGGGTCAAGGATTTGAAGTTCTAATCACTCCAAATTTCTAGGGCTATTTACTTGAGGCATGTAGGGCTTCATTCATGGATTAGATTTATCCATGAAGCCCAACTCAAAATCTCCTGTTTCTCAAAGTTCAAGCATGATTTCTTACGAGTTTTCATGATTCTATTCCAAATGATTGGGTTATGATGATTACATGTTTCTTATACTTAATTATGCATGAATTATGAAGAATTACATGATTTATATGATTTACAAGTGGATTCAAGTGATTTCAAGTATATGATGATTAGATCTTGTTAAACTTATGTGGCTTTCTTTACTAATAGACCAAATTGATTTCAATTACATGATTCATATATGATTTTCATCTAATTGCATGATTTTAACTTCAATTGCTTAAGAACCTACATATGGCCCTAGATTCCTATGTAAAGTTATGATTTCATGAATATGATTTTAACTATGAAAGTATGCTTTGATGATGATGACAATGAAGATGATGATGATGATATGATGATGAGGGTGACTTTTTTTTTTTTTTAATTTGCACCGGGTGTCCGAGTCTCTTAGAGCCCCGATTAATCCCGGGGGTGCACAGGCCCTCGGCAAGGAGTTTTCCTCAAGTTCACCACGGTTAATTCAGGTTTTACCTAGTCCGATGGCCCTCAAAAATTGTTTGCACCCAGTGGGTTTCGATCTTGAGACCTTGAAAGGGAGCAAACCCCAAGGCTCAAGTCTATTACCACTAGGCAACCCCTGAGGGTTTACGATGATGAGGGTGACTTAAGACCCTAATATTGATGAAATAACAATAATATGGGGAGAACACCCACACTATATGCAAAGCTATATAGATGGACTATCCCTTTCATATGAGATGTTTTCATGAGGTTATGATACCTATTTTACAAGCAATGAAAATGAAAGTATGATTTTGATAAAGTATGAATTATGATGATGTCTAGGTATAATGCATGAGTATGTATTCCGTGAGATTTGGCTTAGCACCGAAGGAGCTGGAGAAAGGGGGGCTATCCCCAAGGGTTCTCATATAAATCCTCAAGTCTCACAACTACATGCCTCGTAGGTTTATGATTATGTGCCGATAAGGCTAGCTAATGGATCCATATAGCATTGTGCTCATGTGATACTCACCGTGCTAGGGTTAAGTGTAAAGGTTGGGTCTTTATGTTCATGTGACACTCACCCTACTAGGGTAGAGCCTAAAGGGAGGGTTCAAGTCTACCTTGGCAAAGTAGACTCCTCTTTCACTACGTGAAGTGGGAACATCGGGATTCCATGTAATAGTTTGCATGGTCTTATTGGCGATTATGGTCTTATTCCCACATATGTATGCTAGGTTATGAAAGATTTTATGATGTTTTCTCTCATGATTTTAAACATGCATTGCTCATGCATATGTTGTCCTTAATTCTATTTTTATGATTATGCATATTACTATTATGTTATGATGTTCTTTGATGCATGGTATACTTACATACTTGTACATTCCACGTATTAACACATATTCTTTGCCTACATGATCTAACCATGTAGGGACGGGCGACAACGAGACTATTCCTCCATTTCATGGCTACAGTTGGATTTGATCATTGAAGATTGCTAGTAAGTTCCCATGCTTTGGGGCCAAACCTAGGTCTTGCTAATGTTTTGTTATGTTGAGACATTTTGATTCAATTTATTTTCTATCTTGAAGGAGAGCTAGTAGCATATTCTAGACCCCACCAAAATCTATGATGTGGAGGCATGAATTGGACCTATGATGTTGTAATTCCCGTAAAAGAGAAACCATGACTCTTATATTGCTATATTCCTCTTGCTTACTCTCTTATGAATTGTTTATTTTACCTTATGTATACTTATGATATGAACAAGAAGTTTGCATAGGGCGCCTTCGGATGTCACATTCAATGTGTCACGGCTAGGCCCTAGGTTCGGACCGGGACAAACTTGGTATCAGAGCACAAAGCATCCCAGAGAGTCCAACATGTTGTGTCTAGTAAAGTCTTATTCATAGGTGTAAAGCACGCCACACCCTTGAGCGAGAGGCTAAGAGACGTTTAAGAAATCTTTGCTTCTTTTGTGATCTATGCCGTGCCTTCAAGACTCTCATTCCCGAATGTTTATCCTGTCATATTTTCGAAAAATGCCTCCACAACGTGCTCCATTGCCTAGGGGACTAGTTGATGTGAATGAGGACCAAGTTCCCCTGGCTCCTTGAGGTATGTAGGGCTTCATTCATGGATTAGATTTGTCTATGAAGCCTAACTCAAAGTCTCTTTTTTCTCAAAGTTCATGTATGATTTCTTATGAGTTTTCATGATTCTATTAAAAATGATTGGGTCATGATGATTATATGTTTATTATACTTAATTATGCATGAATTATGAAGCATCACATGATTTCTATAATTTCCAAGTGAATTCAATGATTTCAAGTATATGATGATCAGAGCTTGTTGAATTTATGTGGGTTCCTTTACTAATGGTCCAAATTGATTTAATTGCATGATTCCTATATGATTTTCATCTAATTATCTGATTTTAACTTCAATTGCTCATGAACCCACATATGGCCCTAGTTTCCTATGTAAAGTTATGATTTCATGAATATGATTTTAACTGTGAAAGTATGCTTTGATGATGATGATGATGATGATGATATGATGATGAGGGTGACTTGAGGCCCTAATATTGATGAAATGATAATAAGATGGGGAGTGCACCCACACTATGTGCAAAGTTATGTAGATGGATTATCCCTATGATATGAGATGTTTTCATGAGGTTATGATACCTATTTTACAAGCTATGAAAGTATGATTTTGATAAAGTATGAAGGCAAGTCATATACGGCCACTCAAAGTTGTCCGCATATTTCACTTAGACACCTCAACTCAGACTTGTACCTATCAGACACCTTTACTAGTTAATAAATATACCTATCAAATATTTTTTAACAATCCGCTAAAATTAAAGTGTGCCATACACTCGCGAATGACGTGGCATAAATAGCTTATCAAAACAAGACATGTGGCGTTGGACCTATAATAACGCTTTAAAAATAAACTAAAAATAAAAATTATATTTTTTCACCCAAAAATAACCCTTCTTCTTAACCCTCAGGGGTCGGCCTGGTGGCAATTGACTTGAGCCTTGGGGTTTGCTCCCTTTTCAAGGTCTCAAGTTCAAACCCCACTGGGTGCAAACAATTTCTGAGGGCCATCGGACTAGGTAAAACCTGAATTAACCGTGGTGCACTTGCGGAAAACTTCTTGCCGAGGGCCTGTGCACCCCCGGGATTAGTCGGGGCTTAAAGAGACTCGGACAACCGGTGCAAATAAAAAAAAAAAACCCTTCTTCTTCCTAATGGAACCCTCCCGTCGGCCACCCTTTTTATTCACTGTACCCTCCCCTGTTGCACATACTTCAATAATCATCTCCCCTTCATCTCTTTTCCTCCCTCTTGAAGAATTTTTTTCCCACTCATCCAATTACTTAACCCATTTATTTCAATATCCATTAACAACCATAGATGCCATTTTTCTCCAATTTCATTCTCTTCCTCAAACTTCAATTCAAATTTATTGATATTTTTCTTCTTATTGTGTTGTGAGTTATTTAAGATTTGAATTCTTTAACTTCAACAACAACATTACCCCAATGCCTCTTTAACTTCAAAAAAACAATTTTAAAGCGTATTAAGTTTGCCTGAAAAAAAGGAGTTTCACCAGAATTATGTTTAAACCCAATTTGATTTTTATTTGTTTGATGAAATTCTCTTCTTTGTTAGTCACTTTTTCTTCCTATTTTAACTGATCATATGTTTAGTTGATACTTCTATGGTGAAGATAACAACGATGATAACTTTGGTGGTGACGGAATGATGTTACAAAAATAGAATGAAGAAAAATATGAAAAGGGGGTGTGGTAGGACAGTGGCAAAGGATTTTGCTAGTGAGAATTTTAGGTGGTATGGGATTAAAGAGTTAATCGGGGGAATTCAAGAATTTGAAGAAAAAAAATGAGTTGGGGAAGATGATGCTGACCTTATTTCCTTTTTTTCTTCTTTTTTAATTTTTAGATTTTGATTTTTCTAATGATGATATGGCATTATCTAATTGGATAGCAAAGACAATTCCTTGGCTTCACGCACTTTTGTGATGTATATTTACACTTATGATGACATGTCATCAAAAAGTATTTAATAGGTATATGTTTTGAAGAATAAAGGTGTTCAATAGGTACCAATCTAAGTTGAGGTGTCTAAGTGAAATAAGCGAACAACTTCAAGTGTCTGTATATGACTTCAGCCAAGTACGAATTATGATGTCTAAGTATAATGCATGAGTATGTATTCTGTGGGATTTGACTTAGCACTGAATGAGCTTGAGTGAGGGGGCTATCCCTAAGGGTCCTTATATAAATCCTCAAGTCTCATAACTACGTGCCACTGTAGGTTTATGATTATGTGCCTATGAGGCTAGCTAATGGATCCATATAGCATTATGTTCATGTGATACTCACCGAGGCTAGGGTTAACCCTAAAGGGTAGGGTCTTTATGTTCATGTGACATTCATCGTGCTAGGGTAGAGCCTAAAGGGTGGGTCGAGTCTACCTTGGCAAAGTAGACTCCTCTTTCGCTCGGTGTAGAGGGAACATCGGGATTCCATGTAATAGTCTGCATGGTCTTATTGTCGGTTATGGTCTTGTTCCCAGATATGTATGCAAGGTTATGAAAGGTTCATGATATTTCCATTCATGGTTTTAAAACATGCATTGCTCATTCATATCTTGTCCAATTCTATTGTTATGATTATGCATATTGCTATTATGTTATGATGTTCCTTGATGTATGGCATACCTGCATACTTAGTACATTCCACGTACTAACGCATACTCTTTGCCTACATGATCTAACCATGTAGGGACGAGCGATGACGAGACTATTCCTCCATTTTGTGGATAGAGTTGGATTTGATCATTGAAGATTGTTGGTGAGTTCTCATGCTTCAGGGACAAACCTAGTTCTTGCTTATGTTTTGTTATGCTGAGACATGTTGATTCACTTTATACTCTATCTTGAGGGTAAGCTAGTAGCATGTTCTAGACTCCAACAAGATCTATAATGTAGAGGTATTAATTGGACCTATGATGTTGTAATTCCCCTTAAAGGGAAACCATGACTCTTATATTGCTAAGTTTCATTTGCTTGCTCTCCTATGAATTGTTTATTTTACCTTATGTATGCTTATGATATGAACAAGAGGCTTGGATGGGGTGCCTTAGGGTGTCACATTCGTTGTGTCATGGCTATGCCCTAAGTTCGGGTCGTGACAAGTTCCCTCTTTGTAACACTAGAGGAGCAAAAAGATGCTTCATTTCAATCTAGCAGTTTTTCGAATGTGCAATTATGATGTTTTGTTTTTCTTTCTCGATTCACTATCTTATGTCCCCTTTTGTCTTTTTTTTTCTATTTTTTTTCTTATGGTTGCAGGTGATGCCAGGGTTTCAGGAACTTCATTTGATAAAACAATTGGAAAATCAAATACAGTGGTTCAATGGTAACTTGAGTGACTTCATAAAACCATTTCAACTCTATAGCTAATGATAAAAGGTCAGTTTGAGCAGCATACACAGGAAAACAGAACTTATTAATGTATCATTAAAGGAAAAAGTAAAGGGCAGAAGTCGAGAAAAAAGATTTTCTAATTCAGAAAAGAATACAGATCATGTTCCTTCTCAATAATAAAGAATAGAGATAATGTGTGTGACTAGGAAAAAGACAAAACTAACTCATTACTCACCAAACTGAGTTGCTAAACCCCAATAACGTGCAAGCCAGCATCGTTTAAGAACAACATCTTCCTACAATATAATAAGCCAGGAGAACTAATTTTTGTGATGAAAAATTTTCCAAATTATGAAAGCAGCATCAGAAGGTAAGCTAGATACCATCTCATTCTGGGTTAAAATCATCCTTTGTGTCATAGAGCGTAAAGCTTTAACCTCAGATTCAGTCCCCTGAAGTTGATCTACAGCAGCAGCTGCGTCATCTTTTGCTTTCTATGTCAAATGTAGTTTAAAAAAAATTAGACAGAATAAAACCAGACATTGCTGTAGCACATGGTGGTGATGTTTACCTGAACATTAAAATGGAGGCTTGCAAGTTCCACATCTATCCCATTCTTTGCTTGTTTTGCATCTTTCAGTGCAACCTGCACCAATTAATCTTAAGCAGTTGCTTTTGAGGTGTAAAACATTATTTGAAACTGTAGCACACTTGAAGGAAGTTATAAAGAGACGGGACAATGCTATTGTTACATGTGGGCATGGTATTTTGGAAAAGACTGAAGACAGTTTAACATATAATTATTAAATTTCTTTGAGCAGGTAACATAGGTATTATAAACAAAGACCTACTCCAAAAATTTAGTCCAGTAATAATTTAAGTTGCTCGGACTAGGGTGCAGATATCCAATACAGATGCAAATCCGAGGGTCGGATTCAGCAAAATCTAAATTTTAAGATTCAGGCGTACGGATTAGGACGTAACTTTTGGTTTAAATTCTTTTTCAATACTGTCATTTCAATAACTACTGTGATCTTTATTCTTCTTCTTCTGTAGCATACTTTGAGTTGTGGTTCCCTTCCTCTGTTCTTTTGATTTACAGTGTAGTGTGGGTTCTTGATCATTATTTCTGTTCTACAGTGTAGTTCAATTCATTGATTGATTGCTTTCTTCCTGATTTACAGGACAGTTCAGACGTATTCCCTGCTATCTTGCCTTTCAGATTATACATTTAATTTAGTATAACGTAGGATTTGCCTTTGTAATTTACACCTTGTTTTGTGGTTTTGGCAAACAATGATAGATTAAGATCATGTCTTAGGTCGAGGCCATGGGTGAGGGGTAGAAGTGGTAAGTGGGTTAAGGATTTCCCTAGGCCAAGAGTGGGTCATGGAATATAAGGTCTTTGACAGGAAGTCTATAAAGCTAGCGAAGATTCTAAAAGGGAGGAAGATTAATATAGAGCCAGTAGGCCAGATGGGTAGGTAACAAGGCTTGGGATATGGATGGTTTAAGTTGTGGTACTTAAGAGGCTAAGACAGAGGCAAAGATGGCAGTGACGAGTGCTAAGATAGCAGCGTTTGAGTGCCTATATGAGGAACTAAGTGATAAAGGCAGGGACAAGAGATTGTATGGGCTCCCTAAAGAAGAGAAAGGAAAGCTCGCGACTTGGACAAAGTGAAGTGCATCAAGGATGAGGAGGGTGAGGTGTTGGTGGATGACACTTCCATTAAACTAAGATGGCAAGCTTACTTTCATAAACTCTTATATGAAAAAGAAGATAGAGATATTGAGTTGGGTGAGTTGGCACACTCCAAAAGTCATCGTGAGTTTGGTTATTGCAGGCGGTTCAGAGTTGAGGAGGTTAGAAGGGCTATTAGTAGGATGAAGAGAGGGAGGGCAATCGAACCTGGTGAGATTCCGGTAGATTTTTGGAAGAACATGGTCAAGGATGGCATAAAGTGGTTGACTAGACTGTTCAATGCTATTATGAAGACGGCCAAGATAGCTGATGAATGGAGGAGTACAATGGTTCCATTGTACAAGAACAAGGGGGATATTCAAAATCGTAACGATTACACGGGTATCAAGTTGCTAAGTCACACTATGAAGGTCTAGGAGAGAGTGGTGGAGATGAGGGTGAGAGGAGTGGTATCTATTTCGGAGAATCAGTTTGGATTCATGCCGGGGCGATCGACTACTGAAGCAAGTCATCTTGTTCAGAGATTAATGGAGAAATATAGGAAAAGAAAGGACCTTCATATGGTGTTCATTCATCTCGAGAAGGCCTATGACAAGGTTCCAAGGGATATCTTATGGAGGTGTCTAGAGGTGAAAGGTGTCCCAATGGCATACATCAGGGCGATTAAGAACATGTACGACGGAGCCAAAACTTGGGTAAGAACGGTGGGAGGAGACTCAGAGTATTTTCATGTTGAGATGGGACTCCATCAAGGAACTATGTTGAGCCCTTTCCTGTTTGCCTTGGTGATGGATGAGCTGACGCGATCTACCGGGAGGAGGTTCCATGGTGTATGCTATTTGCAGATGACATAGTACTGATTGATGAGACTTGGACTAAAGTGATTGATAGGTTGGAGGCGTGGAGACACGCCTTGGAGTCCAAAGGATTCAAACTAAGCAGGACCAAAATAGAATACTTGGAGTGCAAATTCAGTGTTGCGAGGGA
>JAPFFP010000089.1:1982027-1997124 GCA_026153255.1 Solanum medicagineum
ACTGGACGACCCACAATATGTCAAATCAAAGCCCTTTAAGTTAGCTTTCCAATCCACAGTGGTTCACCACATTCCGTATTCGGCTGAAGGTGTTATGATCATAGACCCTCCTGTGCAGTGATGTCACACAAACACTTAAATGAATAGTGAGGCTTTGGCAAACCATGAGGACTGTTTTGGGCTAGAAAAGACCATTTTTCGTCTAAGTGTTGGGACACATTCACACTGATCATGTGGATAGCCGCGGGGGTGTGCAAGTGAGGCAAGGTTTGCATTAGAGAGTTTTTTCTTGACCAAGTGTAGTACCACGACCATCTTGATGGGCCGTGGTAAGCTTGACTAGTATGGAGCCTCCTGCCATATTTTCCCACCTATCGTAACTCCACGGGCAACTACACGGACCATGTAGCACTATACGGCCCGTGGAGCCTCCCGTTAAAGTGACGATGATGTTAATTTTTCCCAAGTGTCCCATCTTCCAAATCTTCGACTATGTATCATCTCAAGGGCACTCCACATGATCTGTGGAGTGCCACACGGCCCAACCTCAAGTGAGTTGACACTTTGTCAATTTTTCTCTCCATTTCATTAATTACATTTTCATAAATTTTATTTATTCTAATGATCATTTTGGACTTTTAATGCTATCATAACCTCCCCAAAAGACCTAAGCCCTAACTCAAAGGATAAAGTCATCACTCCCAACTTGAATACACACTCAACTATCAAAACCCTGTACCAATACCCTAATATAAACTCAAGTAAACTCAAGAACATGTTTTGGATTCCAAGACCCTGTTCCAAGCTTCAATTCTTTCTCAACTCAATTTTAAGAAAGTCAAGGTCTAAGGTATGTGGGTTTTACCCATTGGGTCCTTTCACCCATGGTGCCTAACCTTCCTTTTTACCTAAATTTCATGTTTTCGACTAAATTACTTATGGGTATTGGTTATTATGAATTTAGGTTATAAACTATGTTGGGGTTTCATAAACTAGTGACTATTTAGACATGTTTTGAGCTATGAATCTAAGATCCATTATGTGATTTGATGAGGTGCTTTGATGAATCTTGCGTGAGGGTGTTACCTAGTGCTGGTAGGTGGTTTTACATTGACTTTTCTCACATAATTTCACTCTGAATTGCATGATTTTTAACTAACATTGTACACTCACCAAGTGTTTGATAAAATGTTTGATAATTGATTCTTGAGCCATTGATAATCTATTGCATGACCTATGAACTAAGTAACTATATGATGATGAAAGGGATATCGATACGTGTTATTTTAATGAATGGCTCTTGGTCGTGCTAACGGATTGGGGATAGAATTGTTGAAGCAATCCAATTACAAGGTATGGAAGACATGTATGGAGTCCTACCTTATGGGTGAGAATTTCTGGGATGTTGTTAATTGAAGTAACACAGGTCCTCATGATGACGGACTTGAAAAAAGCAGTGCATACAAGAAGTAGAAGCAGACTAATGCAAAAGCGGAGTTCACCCTAAAGAGGCCAATAGCCTCAAACATATTTGATCATATAATAAGGTGCAAATCCGCTCATGATGCATGGAGGATCCTTGATCAGCTGTTCAATAGGAAGAATGAGGCCCGACTACAAATATTGGAGAACGAATTGGTTAACACCCCTCAAGGTAATCTTTCTATACATGAGTATCTTTTAAATATTAAGAATTTAGGTCCTTAGATATCCTTATTGATTCTACATGAGACTATCTCTTATCACGAATAAGAAGTATTATTCGTGGTTTGAAACCAAAATATATTCCCTTTGTAACATCAATTGAAGGATGGGCTCAATAGCTATCCTTGGAGGAGTTTGAGAATTTGTTGTCATCACAGGAGCTATTAGCAAAACAAATGGCTAGTGTATCTATTGAAAAGGAAGAATAAAATGCTCTTGTAGCCAATAAGAGGAAATTCAAAGGAAAATAAGCAAGAGACAGGTCATATTCTCGATTCCAAAGTGGCTCAACGTCGCCAGGAAAGGAGAGAGAATCTATTGACAAATATAAGACTCTCAAATTTTATCAATGTGGAAAAATTGAATTTACTAAAAGCTTTTGCCGAGCTAAGGAGAAAAATATGGTTCACACTGAGAAATTTCCTAAAGAAAAAGAAGATTGGGGAAAGTGTTTCGTAGTGGAGACTCAATCAGTAGATGCCATGACTTCCATCAATTTTGAAGGAGACTGGATCGTGGATTCAAGATGTGGGCACCATCTCACTAGAGTTGATCTAAATTTTTTGACTTTCATAAATACAATGGTCATGACATCATTGTAACAGCAGATAACACAATTCATCAAGTAAAGAAAGAGGGCACGGTTGTCATCAATAGGAAGTAGGAAGACTTAATCTCTCTCAACAGTGTATTTCATGTTCCATGCATGAGAAAAATATCTTTTTTCAGTTGCAAATGTCTTAGATGCGAGAAGTTACGTCCTATTTATCCCACATGACATGAAGTTCCTTCAGGACATCAAAGAACTCAAGGAAGATATCAATCATACTGGTAAGAGAGTTAATGATTTATATGTCTTATCTTCTTCTAACTCATATATTAAGAAGATGAGTAGCAATGATAACGCATATCTATGGCATGCTAGACTTGGACATCTTACATGGACAAATTAAAAGTCATGGTAAAATTTAACCTAGCAAAAGGATTACCTAAGTTAAGCAACTTTTGTAGAGGAGAAATTTGTGAAGGATGTCAATACAGAAAGGCACATCGTCTTCCATTTGATAGATCCTTGTCAAGATGCAATACTCCTCTAGAACTAATTCACAGTGATTTGATGGGGCCAAAGAGAACTCCTTCTACTCTTCTATGCTAATTTTTATTGATGATTTTACTAGATTTACATGGTTTAATTTTTTGAAGAAAAAGATAGAAGTCCTCAACAAGTTAATGCAATTCAAGGAAACTATTGAAGGTGAGCTTGGTTCAAGAATAAGGTGGTTGCCAATCGATAATGGTGCTGAGTTCACTTCTGAAGAGTTTCTCTCCTTTTGCTGTAAACATGGAATTAAAAGAGATCTTACTTGTGCTGATATGCCACAACAAAATGTAGTTGCAGAAAAGAAAGGTTCCACACTTAATAGAGACATGTAAAAGTTGGCTTCATGCAAAAAATTTACCTAAAGCCCTATTGGCTGAAGGTATGATGTGTGCAGCTTATGTGATCAACAAAATGCCGCTTTCTCTAAACAATATGAAGTCACCATATGAATAACTGTTTGGAGAAAAGCCTAGTATCAAACACCGAAGGGTGTTTTGCTCTATTTGTTATGTTCATATCCCAGATTCTGAATGGGGCAAGTTGGATCCTGAGGCAAGAAAATGCATCTTCGTGGGATATGATGAAAGGAAAAAGAGTTGTAAGTGTATGAACCCAAAAAATCATCATTTTATTGTTTCTAGAGAGGTTGTATTTGATGAAATTTCCTTATATTATGGAGGTGTAGCAAAATGAGAGGGTTCAAGATTGTGGAGCCCTGTAGTTTCAAACTTACCAATCACAAGTCCTTCTCCAAATAACACAATTGATAAGAGCTAAGTGACAGGGGCAGCCTAGAAGCTCAACAATGTGAAACTCACCAAGAAGATGATTCATCGGTTTCATGAAGGCCAAGCAAAACGATTGCTAAGACAACCCATTTTAGAGATGAACACTTTATTAGTACGTATTCTTGTTTCTTTGTAGGTCTAATTGATGATGAGGAGCCTTCATCTTTTGAAGAAGCTAAAGGTGTCGAAGAGTGGGAGCTTGCTATGGATGATGAAATACAGGCTCTAATGAAAAATCAAACATGGAGCCTTTTTCCAAAGCCAAGAGATGTATAACCCATTTCTTGCAAATGGGTCTACAAAATTAAAAAAAAAACACAGATGGCAGCATAGACAGATATAAAGCAAGTTTGGTGGCTCGAGACATTTCTCAAAAATATGGTGAATACTATGAAGAAACCTTTAGTCCGGTGGCTAAGATGATTTCAGTTCGAGTTGTGCTACCTATGGCAGCCTCGTATGGATGGAAACTATGGCAACTTGGTGTGAAGAATGCCTTCTTATATGGAGAACTTGATAAAGATATTTATATGGAGCTACCACCCAGGTATGTCTCTAACTTACATCCTGATTATGTTTGCAAACTTAAGAAAGCACTTTATGGATTCAAGAAGGCTCCAGGAATATGGTATGGAAAAACTACTCAATATCTACATTTCTTTGAATATGATGCACCACATTCAGATCCTAGCATGTTAGTTAAGAAATAAGGAGACTGACATGTGGTTGTTCTCTTTTACGTGGATGACATGATAATAACAGGAAACAATGATAACGAAGTTTCAAGGCTTCAAGAAGAGCTTGCCATAAGATTTGATATCAAGAAGTTGGGAGAGCTACATCATTTTCTTGGCTTAGAGGTGACAAACACAAGGGATCTTTGTTGAACAAGAAGGTATGCCAAGAAGCAAAAAGTGTTTTACTCCTCTTGAGACTAGCACAATGTCAAGGCGTGAAGAAGGCTCACTTCTTGTAGATCCCAAGTCTTTTTGAGCTCTAGTTGGACCTCTTCTGTATTTGACTATTACAAGGCGAGACATTGCATTTTTTGTTGGATATGTTAGCAGATTCATGAAATCACCAAGAAAGCTACAATTAGAAGTTGCAAAGAGAATTTTTAAATATATCAACTCAACATCAGGTATGGGAATATGCTTTAAAAAGAAGAATGACTTGGTATTAATCGATTATGCTGATGCCGGTTTTTGTGGTGATATGGAAAATCGAAGATCTACATCAGGATATATTTTTGTATATGGTGGAACAGGTATTTCTTCAGCAAGAGACAAGACTCTATATCTTTATCAACAACGGAGGCAGGATATAAAGCATCAGCTCTTACTGCTCAATAATGTGTATGGCTCCAAAGACTTGTTAAAGATTTGCATCTATCTATATCAAAGCCAGCTATAATATTTGCAGACAGTCAAAGTGCTATCAATCTCGCAAATAATCGAGTATTTTGTGCAAGAACTAAGAATATTGAGGTGGAACAACATTTTTTCTGAGAAAAAGTCCTAGATGGAACTATACATGCTTTGGAAGTACGAAGTCAGGAAATTATTCTTGATATCTTCACCAAGTCGCTTCCTAAAGCCTCGTTTGAGTTCCCACGTTATAAGATTGGGATAGTTTTAAAAAAACCACTTTAAGGGGGATTGTGAAGAATAAAGATGATTTTTTGAAAATTCAAATAATTCTAGATATATGAAAGTTTCTAGAGTTTCGTCGAGTAATACCTTAAGCACATAAGAATTGTGTAGATATTCCAAAAAATTAGATATTTGTAGTAAATTATGGACTAGTCTAGATTCTTGTAGAAATGTAAGAAGATAAAGTTATCTGGATTATTGTTCTTGTAGATGTATCTAGAATAATATTTAGAACCATCATTGTACTAGTATGAATAAGGATGTCCTTAGTCATTTGTAACCGTCCGAAACCCAAAACAAAGAGTCTTCTTCTATAACAAAGTTCTCCTTTCCATAATCTTCCTTTTTCTTTCTAGCTTCTACTTCTTTAGTTGAATCTTCCGATCTTATTTAACGATCTTGGGCTAAGAGAAGGTCTCCTGATTATACTTTTCTTCTGCTATATTTCTTTACACTCTAGTCATCAACCGAATGATGATTATGATTATGCATGTTATTTTTGTTGGGAGTTTACTAAGCACCGTGCGGACCTTGGGATAGAGGCGCACCTGTTAATAGAGGCATACAACTTTTAGTAGAAATTCCTTTGTCCAAGAACTACTTGCCATCGTAGGATGAGAAGGATCCAAGTTAGTTGAGACTTGTCTTTTTAGTATGTCACCTGTTAGTAGAGGTTTGACTTAGCTAATGGATCCATCTAGGCTAATAATCATGGTCTTCACCTTGCAAGTGAGAAACTCTCTTTTTAGAGTGGGAGTAGTGCACTTGACTTCATGTTATATCTCACATTATTTATGCCGGTTAAAGGTACTACCTGCAAAAGACTTATGTCATGATTATGTTTTTAGGAATATTGGATTGGCCTTGTTTTATGTTTTCAAAAATCAGATTAATAGTTTTAATTCATGTTTAGCTTGGTCATTGCATTGTTACATTTTAGACTCATTATGATTTATGTTACGTTGTTGCATATTCCTCATAATCAGTATATTCCATAGTACGGGCCACATATTTTTTGCCTATATTGTCTTATAACATAGGTGCAGGTGTAGCCTTTTATGTATGCAGTTAGTATTAGGTGTATCAGCATGCTTTGTTTGTTATCCTCATGGTTTTGAGGCAGACTTATTGTCATGACCTGAGCCTACCCCTAGTTACGACACGGTACTCAGAATGTTGAGGGATCACAAGTTAATTATATGGCATATATAAGCACATTGAATGAAGGACAAATCATAATGCAGAAGTGGATAAAGTGGTTAAATAGTCTGATATCATAGTATAGAAGGTTAAATCCAAAACAATGACATATGTTCAACATCTTATCATATATCCAAAAGGATCTATCATAAAGATGTGACTACGACATGCTCTAACTCAAGAAATAGTCTAATATTGAAGTCAAGAAAATTCTGAAATAAGTATAAAAGTACTTCTTTGAAACATGAATCTTTGATGTTGGAAAAATGTTGCTATACTGACCCAGGGGTCACCAACTCTAATACAGTTCCCAGGGTGCTAATATTGACCCAAAGGCTCACATGATTAAGTTTGTTTCTAGCATCTAGATGTTAGCGGTAAAGGAGTGCAAAACCGTCATGCTGATTGAAGAGATGGACATCTCTCAATTGATGACCTATGCTCGACAATTTGAGGAGGTGAAGATCAGGGAGAGTGATAGGCAGCCAAAGAGCACGAACCGATGGTGGTAGCTATTATCATCAGAGCACTAGTGGTGGTTGTTGTCAGTTACATCAGGAGTTTTTAGGCCCAACCCCGTTTGTTGCTGGTGCCCTAGTGTGCAAGTTCAACAAAGATAGGCATGCCTTAGAGTGGTGCTTCTAGTGGACGCTCTTTCCCCATGTGTCAAAAGTGTGGGAGGAGACATTCTGAAGATTTCTTTACTGGTTCTGGTGCATGTATTGGTTATGGTAAGCCATGTTATAGGTTGTGAGACTAACTTTTATAGGTTGTTAGGGGTGGAGATGTTTATCATCAAACTCAGTCTAGTTCTTCTACAGGCCGCCCGACTCACCAAGGTGCTTCTTCTAGTTCTTGTGGCAGATAGCACTAAGACAGGTTCTACTCTCTTTAGGATTATTTCTCCCAATATGGTCATGAGTATGTTACGAGTCTCATCTTGATGTTTATACCTTGCTAGATTCGAGAGCAAACATCATTTGTGACTTCCTATGTTGCTATTAGATCTAGTGCAAGTCTTGAAATCTTTTAGAGCCCTTCCTACTTTTTACTCTCATTGTTGAGTCCATCTTAGGCAAACAAGTATATAAAACTTCCCAGTTTTGGTCCTTCAGAAAATCACTTGAGCCGATTTAGTAGAGCCTATATGCTCGACTTTGATGTCTTTTTTTGCATGGATTGGTTACAGTGGTCTTCTGCTTCGGTTGATTGCCAAACTCAAGTGGTAGATTTTATTTTCCTAGTAAGTTGTTCATTGAATAGAAGGATAGTAGTACAATGCCTATAGGTCGATTTGTTTCTTACCTTGAGGCTAGAAACATAATTTCCAAAGGTTGTATGTACATCTACTTCTAGTTAAGGATTCTAATGTCGAGACCCTGACTTTAGAATCAGTTCCTATTGTGAAGGAGTTTTCTGATGACCTTTATGGTATCCCTCTTCAAAGGGAAATTAATTTGGTAAAAAACTTCTCCATGATACTTAGCCTATCTCAATTCCTCCCTAAATGGCTCCATTTATGGCTCTCAATGGTTGGTGTAGATCTCATATTAGGTGGTCTAAATGTAACGATCTGACCGAGGGCTTAGTCATCACACGGTGAATGAGATACCCAAAGATACCTTACCGAATCCATCATTAACATCTCAAGAATTCACTAGCATAAATTAAACATTTTGCTGATTAAAATGGGGGAAGGGTCTATGAGACCAAATTATGACAATGAAGCAACATTAAAAAGTAAGCATCAACATTTGTCCATAAAGCATACTAGCTAATTTATTGATGGACGGAACAGGTAATGGTCGATGCCCATCAAATAGAAAAGACTCCAATGTTTAACGACATAGAAAGTAAAAGTCTCAAAAGGGCCAACATATATATAAATGTCTCAAAAGCAAATACAAGCTAGAATGGAAAATGATAGAATCTTGAACTAAGGACTCGCCACTACTAAAGCAGTAGTCTTGAATGTCATGAAACTAGCCACGATCTGGTGGAGAAATACCTTCCCCTACATGGTTAAATCATGTAGGAAAAATATGCGTTAATACATTGGAATGTACTAAGCATGTGTGATGCAATGCAAGTATGATATTGTAATGCCATTATTCATAAGTAAAACACATATATATACATAAGAGGGTAAAAATATATACTATGAACTTAAGCATGAACAGGGAACATCACTTAGTATGAACGAAAGTAGATCATACTGAGAGTAAATGCATAAAAGATCACATGTACTTGAATCATATCATAAAATCATAACTTGTGGGAGTAGATCCTAAATGGCATTTAAGACCATGTGAGCTACTATATGGAATCCAACATAACCCCCTCTATTGGCATGGGGAGACAACTTGTTGGGAGGAACTCCATCACTTCGCATGCATCTTTAAATAACATAAAGTGTCTACGTGGATCCACTAGCCTAGTCTACAAGGACTCCTATGGTGACACATAGTTATGGGGCAATGAGATTCATCTTAACAGCTCATGCCTCAACTAACGGAATAAGCCCTAATCTCAAGTCCTTGGGTGCTAAGTCATCCCACAGAAACCACCAAGTAAGAATTATTTCTTACTTAGTCAATTTATGACACTTAGAATCATAAGTAGCAACTCATAAGAATTGCTCGAGCTTAGAAACCACCAAGTGAGAATTATCCTTTCACCTTGGGGGCCTTCTAACATGCTTATATCTTTGACAAATCATAATTTTAAAACTCATCTTTAATGCTCTAATCATCATCATAAAGCATGCAAAACTTTACCTGAAACTAGGTGAGCTAAGATCTTAAGTTGGAACAGTCATAAATCACAAAACCATACATAAATCATGAAAATACACTCATTTAAAAAATGCAAAATAGCCCACACTGAATCATTAGTAAATGCATCATTGGGGTCATCATCAATAACTTAAATATATTTAAATACTTGACAATATATAATAGGATATCATAGAGATCATTTAATAACATAGAGTAGCATAGAATCATCAGGAACATACATATTGACTTGAAACAACTTAAAGAAAATATAAAATACATTATGAACAACTTTGTTGTTGAAAGGAGACCCACAAATAAAACTTACATACCTTGGTAAGCTTGGGATGAAGGAATTTGTTTTTAGAAGAGAAGACCCTTGAAATTATAGCCTCCTTAGGTTGTTCTGTTTCTATGGAGAGTATGTTTGCCTTAGGGTTTTAAGAATGAAAGAATGATCAAGGGATATAAGGCTTTAAGGTCTGGTTAAGGCCCTTTTGAATCTCAAAAACGACATAGTATAGGATTGGAATTGATGGAAATGACAAAAGCCTTCACTAAAAACTACCGAAATGATTCCACGAAAGCTTGCTTACAAGTCGTGGTTTGAATCACGGACCGTTGTCCTATTAATCCTATTTCCTTTCTGCAAATTTCAAAAATTATTTAGCTTACCCAAACAACGAGACTATCTTCTACGGGCCATCTTTTGAGTTATGGCTCGTAGTTGGACTCGTTGAGTCCATCTACACTTAACAAATTTCTCATTTTTGCTGGGCCTTATATACGAAGGGTATATACCGATTGTATAACAGTCTATGGACCATCATGTTAATTAGGTCATTTTTCAGCAAGCTCCAAATTTTCTTCATGTCTAGGCTCTTATCTTTGACCCTATCTATATTCCGCCTATCATTCCATGGGTCTTCATTGGGTACGTGGGTTTCCCCACACTTAGAAACTTTTTTCCTCTCCTAAAGTTCATGTTTAAGGACCGACCTACAAGCAGTAACTCAACCTATGGATCATACATGGGCCTCGTGAATTGAACTAAGGTCATTTTACCCCAACTTATTCTGCACTTCGAGACTTCTAAATTGGGGGTCGTTGTAATAGAGTTGGTGAAGCTTCTCTAATAAGTGTCAAGATAATCATGAGACCATGGAGAAAGTTTGACTCATTCGAGAACAGTTGAAACTGTCCAAAGTTGACAAAAGTCTTATTCGAATGTGAGAAGAAGGGACTTCGAATTTGAAGTTGATGATTGGGGTTACTTGAAAGTTTCAACCATGAAGGGGGTAATGTGTTTTTGTAAAAAAAAAAAAGTAATCTTAGTCCCCTTTATATAGTTTCATATCAGATTTTGAGGTATTTTAGTAAGATAGCTTATGAGTTGGATTTGCCTTTAGAATCGGCAATATCGGTGCATCAGCTATTTCCTGTATCATTGTTGAAACATTTTATTGGTGTTCCTACATCAATTGTTCCATTAGGTAGTGTGGGTTTGAAGGAAAACTTATCTTTATGAAGAAGTTACATTTTTGATTCAAGATTGTCAAGTTGAAAAGTTGAGAAATGAAGAAGTTGTTTTATTTACAATTTTGTGGTGGAATCAATCGATTGAGGGTGCTACTGGGGAGGTCGAAGCCAATATGATGTCTTTTTATCCACACTTCTTTACCTCTGCTTCAGTTTCAGTTTGAGGTATTAGATCCTCTTATAAACTCTTTCAAAACTCAAGCATTTAGCTATTCTAATGATTCCTTATGCATGCATGCTTATGAATAAGTTCTAAAGTTCATATTTTAGCTCAGAGTCGATCACTCCTTTGTTTTATGCATTCAGATATGATTTGCATTCGTGATAGAATGTTAGATGTTCCTTCTATTCTATTATCATTCAAGGAAGATTGTTCCAAACAAGGAGATATTCAGAATGTGTAAAGTTGGGAAAAAAAGAATACTGCTGGTGCATGCCCATGAATAGTTCCATGGCCTATGGAGGTGGCCAAACTACTTTCAAAACTTCTCATGGACCATAAAAGGGCACATGAATCTGACCCCCTTAGAACCCTGAAATCTCAACCTTCACAAGCTGATTGTATGGCCCGTGTAAAGCTGTACAAACCGTAAATTTCCCTGTATAAGTCAGCCTTCACGAACCTAGATCCCCTTATGCCACGACCCTTGTACAGTCCGTAGGGCCTTTTGTAAAAGATGTTTCTTCAATAATTAGACCCCCAGTTCTTGAAAATGAAAGTTGTGCCTAGTGGACATCACATCACTCTTTAAAACCTGCCAACACTGAACAAAGAATCAAATAGTGTACCCATTTGAACCTAGTGCATTATCCTTTTCACATGTCTTGAGACCATCCAAAACTTCTTTGTCTTCAAAAGGTTTTTGCAATTCATGTTGGTCCTCAAGGTTTATGGTAGGACACTGGTACATTTTGGAAAGTGGCCCCTATTTCACGTTTTCAGAGTAGAGCTTCTGATAGAAGGTAATGATCTCCCATTTAATGTTCCCTGCCTCCACAATATCTTCTGCTCCGACCATAAGATAATCAATGTGATTATTCCTCTTGCGAGCATTTGTAATAGTCTAGAAGAACTTTGTGTTTTTTGTCACTCTGTTTAATCCACAGTTTTCTTGATATTTGTCTCCATGATATCTCTTCCTTTCAGCATAATCTTCAAATTCCAAGAATATATTAGCTTTCTGAGCGGCCTCTTTTTCTCTTACAGATCTATTCTGTTGAATATCGTTTATCTCTTAAATTTTTTGTAGAAGTAGATCTTTATTCTTTTCCGAATCTCTGCAGTTGCTTGCGCTCTACTCTCTTAATTTTATCCTTCAAAACTATTAATGTTGCCATTGAAGCCTTCAGTTTCCTGCCATGACCCTTCAAATTTTAAATAAGACATTTTGCGTTCCTAGCTTCAACTTTGAAGCACAATCGGTGTGTGATAAAAACACCTTCAACAGAGTATAGGAACCTGTCCTGATTGCAATTTGGTACATATAACTCTGTCATGTGCCAACAAAAATCATTTTTGGTCGACTTCCACAACTTTTCCTCTCTAAGTCATGCTGTCCCACAGTATCGAAATACCTCCCCTAGTTCTACTTGTCTCTAGTTTCCCGTACTTGACTCCCTTATTTCCCACCTGCTTTATTAGTTCCCTAGTATACCCTTCCAGTTTAGTTTTCAGTAAACAGAGGACATCTGCTTCCCATTTCTGAGCTGAACGATTGACTCACTTATTTCCACCCTCCTTTTCTCTCTACAAGTTAATCCCCTCACATTTCAGGAAATTATTTAGACATTCATTGCAACACCCTAGAGTTCCTTTTCTTCTTGTTTCTCGCCCTCATACTTTGGAGCTTCATGTCCATGCCCAAAACTTTCATATTCTTAAATTTGGGAGCTCCCACAACTCTTGTTTCTGATTCTTTAGAATTTGACTGCTTTCTACTATAAACTTGAATAGAGTCAAAGCTTCCTTTTTACAACCTAGAAATTCAACTCTGAATTCCTTGCTTAACCTGATTGTATTTTGATGGACCAAATTGACACATCCATATCACCATTAGTTTCCTCCTCTAGGTATCTCAATTATAAAGGTTCAATATCCTTGATGTTCAATGTCACATCGTTAGGGCAATCAACCAATTTCATGTCTTTATGGCCACCATTAATATCAACTTGTGCTTCTCTTCCTTCAATATCTGTCACTGCATCTACATAATCTTCTCCTTCTTCTGTATTTTATTTTTTTGTTGAACTTGCTGACGAATTTTCTTTTGGAAATTTTGATATCATATCTCCAGAGATACTATCAAAGGAAACAAGGTCCAGTCATTTTGCTTCTATTTCAACTAGCAATATGTATGATCATAGAGAACACATGACATTAGCTTGGTTAGTATTGAGAAGGGTGGCCTACGTAAAAAGTATTGGGCCTATATCATAAGTAGCTCCCTTAAAACAATTGTCTGAGCTTTTATTTTGGCCCATCGAGAACCCTTTGATTTTTATTAAAAAAAGACCTTTCTCTTGCTAAGCATTTGTCAGCTGTGTCATTTGAAATAGGTAGTTGCTCAAAAGAACTTATGTGCCTCTCTATATCAATGTAGAACCTATTATCTTTAACTATGTAGGGTTTCCTCGCCCAATCGTCCTTATTCTATAGAACTTCCTCCTCTCTAGCAACTACCATGGTTCTTTCTTTGCTCCATAGCGGAAAGGAAAAGGCAAGACCATTGTCGAGTATCTTTACCTCTTTTGGAACTTCCTTTCCATATACTTTGATTCTTATTCTAGCTCGCTTCAAGTGATTTTTCAAGGATGTATCTTCTTTTATTCCAAGCTGTCCCCTGCATTGATTCCCGATGGCTTTGAACATTTTTACCTTCCAAAATTGACGAAGCAGGCCTTGTGTTCTTATTCATGTTGAGGCCTCTAAATTGGTGTAATAACCTACAACGGGGACCACGATTTGAGGTAAGTCTTCAATTGTTTCCATTCCCTATGACCTTGATGAATGTGGTCAACCATGTGCATGTTTGGAAACATAAATAGAAAAGAATACCATCCATTTCGTATATGTCAATTCCAAAAGCGTATTTGTAATAAATGCTCCTTTATGTTCACTGATGAAATTATCATTCTTAAATGCTATATCTCCGCTATATCTCCCTATCCCATTTTAAATGTAACTTCTAGAATAATAATGAAGATCTGTTCTATACTTGTGTAGTAACAATGCTTATAAATCTTCCAAATATGTTACGTTTTCTAGAACAAAAGAAGTTCGAGTATTGCTCAGCTATCTTCCATCTTCTCGCATGGATGCTAGACTCTTTTGAAGCTTCCCTGAGTACAAAGACCATCGGTTCCATTGTTTTCTTGTTGTAACTTGTTTTGTGCATCAGATTCTGGCTTCTTTCTGCCCATTCAGTCCAAACTCTAGCTCTAGCTTTCCAAGCTTGGTGATATTTTAAGACTTAAAACCTACTGCGAAATAGATTCTATTTGTTGAAAGCTACCTCATGAGCCATTAATTGATGTTGAGTTGCCATGATGACATGGCTGCTGATGTGTTTTCTGTTTCCAGAAGATAGATTATTTTCTATTTTAGTTTTCAGTTTTGAGCTTCCTATTCTTTAGGCATGTAGCTATTGTTAGACTAAGTTGTTAGTTTTTAGGAAGTTTCTATTTGAGAATCGTGGAAACGCTTGTTTCTTCCATATTTCTCTTCTTTCAACTTAATGGCGACTCTCCTTTTATACTTTTTCTATATCTTTTTTCATTGCTAAAACACCAAAAAATTGGTACTAGATCCCCTCTTCTTAAGGGACTTGTGAGTGTAATCTGAGTGAACAACAAAAACTGTTCCCCGCCTGTTCCCTAAAAACCCATCAGAACACATGGACACAGAAAATTCTTCTGGTTCTTATGCTATTTCTCCACTAGTGTTTGATGGAGAGAACTACCGGGTATGGACTATCAAGATGCAAACTCACATAGAGGCATGTAATTTATGGGAAGCAGCAGAGGAGGATTATGAAATTCCTGCTTTACTTGGCAATCCAACAACAGTTCAGATCAAGCTTCACAAGTAAAGGAAGATAAGAAAATCCAAGGTGAAATCTTGCTTATATGCTCCACTTTCACCTACATTTAGTTCCAGAATCATGCTGCTGGAATTAGTCAAAGCAATATGAGATGTTCAAAAAAGAAGAATACCAATGAGCGAATCAAAGGTATGAAAGTTATGAATCTCATCAGAGAACTTGAGATACAAAAAATGAAAGATACGTAAATTGTCAAAGAATACTTGGATAGGCTTCTTAACATTGTAAATATGGTAAG
>JAPFFP010000089.1:1997224-2044165 GCA_026153255.1 Solanum medicagineum
TGGAGTTGTTGTGAACTCTTTGTGAATCTCCATTGTTGTGTGTTGTTGTTGATGATTATGAGTTGAAGATTAGTTTATCTTGGGTATATCTTTAATCCGATTGGGGATTGTGGTTTGATTGTGGGATGATGGTTTATTGTGTTGACATAATGCGTAGTGGGATTAATTGTGTATTTGGGATGATGTGCTGCTTCGATATTGTTTATTTTTGTCAATAGAATGATCCTTGGTTCTTGTGGGAAGGATTAGACACCACAGATGCCTTCTATTTCTTGTTACGAGGACTTCCTACAACTCATAGTTCACCCTAAAAGTCGTAGTGGTCCCTCGTAGGAGGCAACAGTCACCTATGGTTCCTTCACACTTACCGTACGAGACCCACCTAAGACTCATAGTGCCTACTATGGATAGTAGTGAGGCACTCGTCAGACCTGCCTTGTTCTGAATTGTATTCTGTTCCCTACTATGAGCCAAGGATACAACTCATAGGTTAACCCAAGATTCATACTTTAGCCTTGTATCTATGATCAGTATGTTATTTTTTTAGTCATCCTAGCACTACGAGGCTATTATACAACTCATAGGTCACCCTATAAGTCGTACTTGTTCCTCACACCTGTAGACCTGCAATTGATTCAGTGCACTATGTTTGTGTTTCCTTTTATTGGTGTTGTTACTCTTTGTTGACTTGTGTAAATCTTTTATGATCAAACATTATAGTGCTCATTGTATGTTATGGGGTTGAATTTTAAGGACATATGGCACCGAAGGTGAGAAAAGAAGACATTAAAGCTTTAGGTCGATGGTTGAGGGATGAACCATCAAATGATAAGTAATTAGAAGGATCTGTGGAAGTCCACAAAGTCAGGATAGACCCTGAGGTAAATCTTCCTTAGACTAGAGCTGAAGTTGCATTGACCGCTATGGAGGTTACTAGTTTCTCCCAGTCTAACGAGGAGGGCAATGAAGATGGGTTGGGTAGGATCCCATCACATGTAGAGATAGGATCACAGGAGGAATGTCACATTCCTCATGATGCTGCAGAGCCACATCCCCTGATTGACCTATTTGTTTCCTCTACTGATCCCAAAAATGTCAAAGGGGGAATTGAGGGCATGAAAGTTATCTATGATAAAAGGTTGGAGCTAAAAGATAGGGAAAGCTTGTTCGGCAATTTCACAAGGAGTTGAGACTCTAACTCTGGATTTAGTAGGGTTCTGACCTTGGAGGCAGAGATCAGCTATCACTGGCTTGGATGGCTGCCACAGAAGTTGGCAAGTATGCCCCATATCTAGTTCGGGAATTTTATGCCGCCTAATATGCCACTATTCTTCGAGATCTTCCTAGTGGGAAGAAAGCTATAGAGCAACAAAGGTTGTGAGAAGTTTTAGTCCGGGGTGAAATTGTTGATATTTTTGAGGAGACTATCAAGAGGGTCCAGTTCGGGATGAACTACAGAGAACCTCATTCCACCACAGAGTATGATGATAGAATTGCAAAGATGAGGAAAGCGGTGAGCAAGAAGAATGTGGAGATGAAAACTAAGTTCCTCAGGTGGATAGCTAGCCAGATATACTAGAAGGGCTTTGAGCCTACGTGGGTCACAAACCACGCTGATCAGATCATAAAATCCCACCTCTCATTCTAAGCCAAGTTTTAGGCCTACTTTTATGGATAATGTTATCAACTTGAAGAGAGTTGAACTACTAGCCAGCATTCTAGCTGGCTAGGATATTGATTAGGCCCGAGTCATGGCCGAGCAGATGCACGAGTCGGTGATTCATGCTCAGACCTCATTGCCTTATTCCATCCTGATACATTGATTGAGTAATGAGGCAGGGGTACATGTCTCCCTTCACTTGGACCCACATGTAGAGGCCCTGTGCACTATGGATCCCAACCTGATTAAGGGTGATGAAAACCTGGTGGCCATACGGTGAGCTACCTTCCCTCCTATTCCACATCCATTTCCTCTAGAGTCCCAGACCTAGGAGCCGACTCTAGCTACCACCAGTTCCACTCAAAGTTACTTCAGAGCAGTCTCGAGCTGTTGATACTGAGGTAATGCCATCCTTCAACATACCTGCACCACCACCTTTCACTACTCAAGTTGATTCCGTAGACTATTCTCTTATGCCTGCTTTTGCTTTTCAGGCTTTGGTGTGTACGTTACTGAAGAGGGAGCTCTAGTGGAGTAGGTTGATGAGCCAGCTCAAACCTTAGGTTCGTCAAACGGTCCAAGAGTCAGAGGACAGGGCCAAGGAATACACTCGTGAGATGATAGATCAGAGAGTTAGAGTAGTGGATGCCCGAGTAAATTCCTTCGAGAATAGGGTCCAGAAGAGATTTGAGGATGCATGGCCCGCTTATATGGTTCCTATGACAGATGAGTTGTCGAGGTCCAAGGAAAACTTGTTGAAGATGTTAGCGGCTCCGATAGCAGCCCCAGAGGAGGCATCGGTTGGTGATGATGTGTTTGACTTTTTTGATGACCGCCCACATGCCCACGGAAGAGGCCCCTCGAAAGTGATGATGAAGACATAAGCCAGAAGAAACCCAAGACTGATGATGAGGTTGTAGCAGTGGAGGAGAAGATTACTGATATGGTGGTGTAGGAGCGATTAGCTATGACAGCTATACAGAGAGACTGGTAGGAGCAGATAGCACGAGGAACCGGGAGCTCAGTTACAGCCATAGCTCGGACCACCGAGGAGGATATTGGACCATAGGAGCCCCAGGACCCCTAGGATTAGATGGATGCCGGTGCTTGAGCACCATGTGTTTGATATTTTTGACCCCCTGACCTTATTGATGTTTTTAGATACTTTTTTCTCTTTATGTTTTTATTTAGACAATTTATTTTATTATTCCTTTTATGGATGTTTTATTTTGGATATTGGGTTTTCGTCTAACTTGTTGGATTAATGTTTCCTATTTTGGAGTTTTAAAAAGTTTCTATATATATATACATATGTTCACTTTGAGGAAAATGTATTTTCTTTTAGTGGGGTGTGGGATGTTATGGATTAGCGTGAAGTTTGAGTAGCCTCGAGTCCATAAATTCCCCTATTTTTGTTCCCAAGGTTTTCTTACTGTGTTTCTTTTTTGTTTTTCTGGATGCTTTTAATTTCTGTTGAACCGACACATTTAAGTAGTATAGATAATTTGTAGATATATAGTAGTTACTATCTTTTGGCATATTTATAATCTTTAACATGCTTTTTGAATGTTTTGAAAATGCGGTACCCTCAAACGTTTTGTGATTTTCTGTTATTATTGCAATCATGCATAAGATTATTTGACAATGTTTGTTCTGATAAAGAGAAGGCAAGTTTATGTTGAAGCATGACTTGTGATTCTGTACTTGATTGTGTTTGCGATGTCATGTGTATGAGAGCTAATTTTTCCGTATTCATGTATTATGTATGGACTCAGAACTTGCCTTATTACTCTAAGGTTGGACTGGTGATGTTGTTGATTGGGAAAGGATCTTAAGCCATTGTTCTTATAATGAGGTTACTTTTGCCTAAATGACCAACCAAATGTTATAGTTTATCCCTTGTTCCAAGTGGTTGAGCTTTTGATATACCTGGTCCTTCCTGACACCTAGCTAGCCTAACCTGATTTTATGAAATACCTTGATATTGGCCCTGGTCTATCCTTAAACATGTGAACTTTGATTGAGGCAAAAAGCCTATGTTGAGGATGGCTACCAAAAATGGCCTTGGTTTAGGGAATGAATATTTTGTACTTCACCTCAAGCTAAAAGCCTAAGTTGAGGGAGACCTTTGTTGTTGTAAAGTAATGAAAATGAGGTGGTTAGTTGGGAAAGAGTTAATGAAGAAAAGAATCATGTGCCGAGTGAGAGAAAAAGAAAAAGAAAATTGTTTTGGATTGAAGAGAATAGCAAAAATGAGTTCAAAAATAAGGCGCAACTAAAAAAGAGAAAGAAAGCACTCGAGAAAAGCTTGAAAAGGAAGAATAAGGGTGGATTTAATGGAAATGGTTGAGTTTTGGAGGTAACAGTGTTCAAAAATGTGGTTCAAGGATAGCTTTTAGTCACTACTTTCCTAAATTGCCATACCAAAGCCCTATGAGCCTATGTTACAAGCCTTTTAAGTCCTAACGTGATCCGAATCCATCTTGTCATCAGTCTAGAGATTGAGTATAGGGTCAAGACTATGGTGTTAGTCATTATGTATGAATTTCATTTGTGAGAGTGAGAATACTTGCACAGTCCCCAAACTTTGAATGCATTCTGAATGAGATAGAGGGACTTTATTTCTGTGAGGGCATTTGCACTGCATCATTGGCATATGACTAGTCCAGTGATTGTGGATTGTTGATACTCCTTCGCTTGTCACATTTGGATTCCGGATACATCTTTATATCTTGGTCTTATTAGTAGCTCTTCAATTAGGTTTTGGAAATAAGAGTTAGATACCTGACGAGGAGTTAAATAATGTATATGCCATTAGAACAGCTGTTATGTGTTTCCCATCGTCTGCTTAGATTGAGTCGTCACTTGAATTGCCAAACTACACACCTACACTCAGAAAAATTCTAGCACAATAATATATATACACATATACATATATTATATATATGTGTGTGTGTGATGTGCTATCAGAATACAATACATTTGATTCCTAAAACAAGGACTTTTGTAAGTTCTTAATGTGACCTTTTATGGCTTTTATGTGTTTTTGTGCTCTTATTGCAGAAAAGGTAGGTTGGCACGATTTTGGAGAAAAATTGTAGATTTTGCTGAAGTGAAGAACATACAAGCTCACCTACGAGTCGTAGCCCAAGCAAGGAGTCATAGGGTGATGTCGTAGCCAAAAAGAGAGAGAAAAACATCAGAAATTCCTAATGGAGATAGCATTACGAGGCCACCCTACTAGTCGTAGGTCTCAATACGACTCGTATAGGTGTAATCTTAGCAGGAAACAGAGAGCAAAAACTTTGGAACAAAAACTGAAGGCCTAGACTACAAGAGGAGTATACGAGTCGTACCAGTTGGTTGTACCAGTTGAGTCCAAAATGCCCAAAACCTGATACGATACCCCGATTATGACTTGTAGGTTATCATACGAGTCGTACCTGCGGGACATACCAGCTACCAATTGTCTTTTCTGTGTAATTTTTAAGGCTAAATGTGTAACTACTATAAATACTTTAAGTTAGAGTTTTATGGAGAGATCCCAGATTGTGAACATTGAATGTGACTTTGAATATTCTCTCAATAATATTTTATGGTTTTAGAATAAAATTTCAATATGCGCGCGCACACATACACACAGAAACACACACACACACACACACACACACACACATATATATATATATATATTAATAGCACAGACTAATCTCCACACTGTACAAGACTCAAGTTATCAACATATATCATAATATCTCAGTAGTCCAATCATAATAACATACAAGGTTCAAAGCATTCAACATATCATACATTGTTCATAAGACAACTTCTAGAAAAAAATTATATCAAAAAGGAATGAATGTTATGAAGTGTAAACAATATGCTGCAATGTCAAGTAATCATGATGCATGTCTGTCCTATGATACACATTAACAGATAAACTCAGAGAAGAACCAATAGGGGCTTGGGCTACATATGGACCATATATTCGCTGAAACCATTTCCCTTTGGCATTTACTTTAATATCTAGCCGAAAGCATTTTACTTCGACTTTTCATTTCTTTTTTCTAGCTAGAACCATTTTGTTTTGGCTTTTCATTTTTTTTCTAGCCTGAAACAATTTCTCTTTGGCTCTTCACGACAAATGTAAAACCAAGCACATAAATATCATCGTATCACAAGTACCACATTCATAATCATAAAAGCACGCAAGATGCCTACAGAAAAGATTATGTCATAAAGTATGGGACATCTTATACTACCTATCAAAAAGACTATGTAGTAAGGTAGGGGTATTGGTTATAATCTCTAAAAAGGTTATACTGTAAGATGAGTGGGTGGCTATTTGGCCCATCCTATGCATGTTTATCTAAGTTTGAGTATATATTCTATATTGAGTGTATGTTCCTTGATTATGATTAAGAATCTTCTTATTATGGCATATGACTCTCGTTGTGTTGCATCCCACATACTTAGTACATTTGAATGTACTAACACATACTCTATGCCTATATGATATTACCATCTAAGGGCCAGAGCGCCTTTTGATCATCATCTACGTGGCTAGTTGGTTCTTGTGAAGAAGATAGTTGGTGAGTCCTCAATTCTGAGGATGTTATCTATGTTGCTCTGGCTATTTTGATACTTCTTTATGTTGAACACTTGTTACTATGAGGGTGAGACCAGAAAGTGTCTTGGCCCCCGCTCCATTCCATATTAGAGGTATCATTGGATATTATAATACACTTAGGCTATGAGCTTGACTTTTTATGCTTTTATGATTTCCAAAGAATTCCCTTAGTCCCGCTTCCCCTTTATTATTTCTCTTGTTGATGTTTATTTTGCTTCCGCGACCAAGGATGTGTGAATGATATGCTAAGAGGCTTGTTTGGGGTCCTTTTGGGTTCCCCATTCGCCGTGTCATGTCTAGGCCCCTAGGCTTGGATCGTGACATACATGAATTGAGAAGACATAATTAATCACTTATCTAATTGAGTTGAAGAACTACCAAATCCAAAATATGTTGAGAATCACAAGATTTGCAGGTACAAAGAATCCACAAGTTTATTCTCCTCCATATTGAAGTCTGAAAGTACAAAACCCTAAAAAGTACTCTACTGACTTCCAATCTATTGGGCTTTCCTGAATAATGAATTAAAAATTACTATTTATATTATTTATAAATAATTCTTAAAAAATTAGAAAAAATGGTCAGTGACTTTATACGGCAGGCCTTTACGACTCATAAATTGATTTACGATTCATAATCGGGGTCTCGTATTCAGCTCTTGAGATCTTGGCCTTCTCTATTATGGATCAACTTTACGTGTCGTAAACGGATTCACGACTTGTAATGTGCTCTCGTAAACTTTATCTCCATCAATTGGTCCTTCACTGGATCTCACTAGAATTCTTCACGAAACCACTCTATACAATTTGTAGAGTGATCTCCGACTCAGAAAGATGTATCGTCTGGCTGAACTTCACATCTTCAGACTTCACTAGAAATCTCCATGAAACCCACTCTATGACTCTTAGAGGGTCTCATAAACCTTCAAAAATGAGTAAAGTCTGCAATCTGGCCAAAATCATGCCAACCTATTTTCTTGCAAAAACTAAGCGCAAAAACACATAAAAATCGTAAATGATGCATTGAGAACACATAAAATCCTAAGTTTTAAGCATTAAATTTGTTGTACTTTTGATATCACACCAGGAGGACTCGAAATCTGATGGATAGATTATTCATCGGCCAATTTCAAAATGTAATATTTGAGAAAACTAAACTAAAATTTTATTGAATTTTGACATGTAATAAATGTGAAATTAAACTAACTTTTTTCATTTTTTTAAATGAGGAGGCCTCGAAATCCGACGGATAGATTTTCCATTGTCCATATTTAATCGTTTATTGGAAAATCGATTAAGAAGAACAAATAAAATGACAAAAGTTTATCTAGATATTGAACAAGTTATTATTACTCTCACTCATATCGGTGTTCAATACTAATCCTAAAATAACTTCTATAATGCTCATAACTTCAAGAGTAAAAATTACTCAAAATGTCTTTCTAATCTTTTGGGACTTAGCCCAACTTTAGCTTTTCTCAACTTTTCTTACTTTGTCTCTTTTTCTTGACTGAAAGTTGAATCAATGCAAGGTGTCTGAAACACATCTTTTATTTCTCAACTATCTTGTAATTACAAAAGCTTTAAATACTTCTTGAACTCAACTCAATACTGTGGACATAATAATTTTTCATGAAATATCTAGGGTTCTTACAAATGCAAGAATAACTATAAAATCTTGTCTCAATAGCTTCATTTAGTAGCGAAATCGATAAAGGACGTGATTATTATCAAGAAAATACATGAACAAGTATTTAAATGAAATTAACTAATAATAGAGAAATAATACCAAACTAAAATAGTAGCATGAAACTAACCAAAATAAAATTCAAAGATTATATTATTAAATTAATAAAGTGACAACGATTTAAATGAAATAAGAAAAGTGAAATAGCTAAACAAACAAAACAATCACAATGATGTAAAAACAATAACAATCAACAATGGTGTAAAGAGATAAAAATAAAATAATATTATCACTGCTACTATCATAATCAAAACAATTAATAGTAAAGGTAATAAAATAGACCAACTAAAAAGGAAAAATAAAAAAATGCATAAATGGATCAAAAAATTATCTATAAAATAATATCATATTTAAAAAAAATATTAAAGTAGACAAAAGATTTTAGTTATAATCTGAAACAAATATTATCAAATAAAATATCCAAAAAGTGGTGAAGTTAGGGAAGAAAATACCCATTAGTAATTCGGAGGAGTTGACTATTGTTTCGCCGGAATTCAGAGGTTCATCGGGTCATTGGATCTTGCTCTTCGTAGTTTAGAATTTTCAAACACGCGTGCTTTCCTGTAGTCAGGTTGCTTCCAAGTTCCTTTAGGTGGCAGTTCTGATGTGTTTCGTAGCGATTTTCAAATGGAGAAACGGGGTGAGGGAGATATGGCTATTGGGTATTCCGGCGAAGTGGCCGAATTCTAGTGGTGCTGCCAGAAAAGAAAATCGAAAAGAGGAGAAAATATCTTTTAGGTTTTCTAAAATTTAAGTGGCTATTCTATTTTGTAGCCTATTTTGTGAAAATGTGGAGGTTTTATACACATTTCATCTCAAAATCTAATGGGCTAGAAAGAATTGGTCCCAAATTGCAAGTCAATTAAACATAAACGTATAATTATATCTGAACAAGAAATAAAATGAATTATTACTGTAACACCCCAAACCCTATGTGTGCTAGTCTTATACATATGAAACATGATATAGCTTGGCTAAATTAGTGCCAATTATTAAAAGTGTTTGAATCTCGAATTATAGGGCGATATGTACATCTAACGCTTAAGAGGATTGAGTGTATATAAGTTTTAAGTCAAATTGAGGAGATCGCGACATTAAATGAAGTGAGAGAAGTGAGGTGCTTGTAGGACTTAGGAAGTTAGTAGGTGAGTCACCTACTTGCTTAGCTTAAATTTGCTAGCTAGATGGAGACGAGGCCTAATGCCGAATTTGTCCATGTCCGATAAACAATAAACTCCAACTTAAAGTTGTAATTTTGGCCCATGTTTTAGCTTCATAAATGGATAATATTTTCAGCTCAAGAAGAATATAAAAAGGGCCCAAGCCCATTACAATTCATTTGATAATTTAGGCCCAAAGTAACTAAAGAGAAAGACCCATCAAGTTGGAGGACCTTAAGGTCCAAGTGAAAGGAGCAAGAAGTTGCATCACCAGCTTAATATATTAAGGCTAGGAAATCAAAAGTAAGTCGTCCAAGAGGACGTTTTAAAAATGGATAAAGACAGCTCCCTAAAGCCATTTCAATTTGGACAAAACATATCGGCTTTTCTTTGTTATTCTTTGCTCTTTCAACGTGTGAAAAGCAACCCTCTCAACCTTACAAGGGTTCCTTAAGAAGCTCTAAACCTTGAGTGTAAAAGTAAGTAAATCTACTTGTGCATTTCATATGGTTTGTTTATAAAAAACAAGAGAAATAATCTAATTATACATGTGTTGGAAATGTTGGACAGCATGTATCCTAAGGATTGTTGTACACTTTTCTTGTTAATTAAGATGTTTTTCTCTTCTTGGTTGGATTTATTATGAAGTAAGACTTATGTATTTAACAAAGTTTGGTTTAATAGAGATGTAACCAGGCTACTTCACCACTATTACAGTCCGCAAAGATGACTTATTGTAGGATATGATAATTGTACTCTTAGAAGAAACTTGTGGGCTGATAATTGAAAATTGTTGTTTCACGACCTTCACATAATTTGGAACTACTTGTGGACTATTGTAAGACTGTATGTATGTGTAAAAACTTTGGATACAGTTTGGGTAAAGTTGAAACCAGTTTGGGATTGTTGACGTCCAAATGTAGCGAGAATACGTAATGTGATGCTGCCTATTTGTGTGTTGTGCAAGATTGTTATGTCTTGTACCTTGTGAATTGTTATAAGACTGTTAATGGTTTAAAACAAGATATATATATATATAACATGTACATAATAATGGTTATTAGAATATACTATTATAAGTGAAAAAGTTGAAAGAATGCCTTTGGGTCGCTAATTATAAGCTTGTTGCCCGGGTGTTAGTTTTTATGATATTGGACTAACAAGACATGTTTAATAGTTACTAATGCTTGTTTTATTACCCACACTAATGTAGATAACTACTTGAGAGAAAAGGAGGTTACTTCGAGGTAATAACGAGGTCGTACAGCGAGGTACGTAAGGCTACTTGATTTCATATTACATTGGCATGAAATCTAGATTCTTCCTTTGCACATAAAGGCACTTACCAGCTCCGAAAAAACTATTAAATGTGTCGCCACTATTTCACATGTTCATATGCTCCCATACATAGTCACCTTCATATATGCATATATACATGGATAGCAAGATACATGGGTTGTTGTTGCTAAATAAAGTTCACGAGTTGTTTCATCTCATACACATTTCATTATTTTCGTAACGTACTCTTTTCATTATCATATTGTCTTGTATGATTATTTACATGTCACATGCTACATCTACGGTCCTACAGATCCACTATTCTGACCACCAAAAGAATCATCTCAAAACTAATTGAAAGATAAATAATGTGTATTTCTTATTGATGGGTGGTAACCAGAGGGGTGGAAGAATCACCTAGCAAGGGTTGATCCCATTATGGGGGGTAGCTTGGGGGTGAAAGGAAAAGCCTAGCATGGGCCAATCCCGAAATAGATTTACCACTGATCAGTTGCTTATTTGTATTACATTTTGTGCACAGATTATATAGTAAAGGTAAAGTAAGAAAAAGGACATAAAGTACATGATTCCACAGTATTACTAAAGGTTGTCTCTCATCCTTACACCAGTGCATAATTTCATTTGAGTTATTACTTCATATATACAGTATTTCCTGTCTTACATATTTAGTATATTATCTCATACTGACGTCCCTTACAAGGGACCTGCATTTCATGTTGCAGGTACAGACACTAGTAGATCTCCCCAGTAGGAGTACAGGATATCCAGCTACTATTACCGAGCTCCAGGTTGCTTTGGGGCTTTGTGTGTATATGTCTAGAGCCTATATTATTTTATTGTATGGTTAGTCGAGGCGGGGCCTGTGTTGACCCTTATCAAATATTTTTCCTTATCTAGAGACTTTGTACACTATGTAAAGTAAAGTGTGTTCATGTCTAATACTTTAGACAACGTGACCCCAACAGCCTAGTCATATGCATTTACTTTTGGCTTGGTATTACTGTTTGTTTTGTTGAAAGCATATTGAATGTAGAAATCCCTTACAATATGTATAGAAAGCGCATGGATACAGGTTGGTTCTCCCAAGCCTTATCGGCAACGGGTGCCAATCTGCCTTAATGGTACTTTGGGCGTTACAATTATACTGTGTTAAAATTTAAAATTAAACTAATTAAAATACTAATATTTAAAAATAAGATCAATTATACAAAATTAATCTAAAATTGCCCAAAAAGTATTTTAAACTATTTTAAAATATCAACATAAAAACTGTGAATTTTTTGAAGTGTTCTTTCATGACCCAAGCCCAGGGCCTAGACATGACACGGCGAATGGGGAACCCGAAGTGATCCCAAACAAGCCTCTTACATATCATTACACATCCTTGGTTGCAAAAGTAATTAAACTATATCAAAAGATTAGAAATAAGGGAAAAGGGGCTAAGGGGAATCCTTTCATAACCTAAACATCAACAACAAGAGAATCAAGGCTCATAGCATAATTACATAACTTTTCCAACAACACTTCTCAACGTAGAACTTAGCAGGGGCCAAGACAAGTAACCGGACTCACCCTCATATTCAAAAGCATATAATAAAGGAAAGAAAGAGTCTTAATACATAGCATAAGATCAAAACATTCACCTTAGAATGGAGGACTCACCAACTAGCTTTGAAAGGAATCGTACTAGTGATGTGGAGGAGGATGCTCAAGTGGGGCTCCGGTTCCTACATGGTAACATCATGTAGGCATAGAGTATGCGTTGGTATGTTTGAATGTACTAAGTGTTTAGGATGCAATGTGACAAGAGACAGGCAACAAAGGCGAAATACATAATCATAAGCAAAAGATAGCATAATAACAATATGACATGAGTGAATAATACTTGAAGTACAATATGCTTTTATAGAACATATTACATGTGAAGAAGGTGACCACCATTAGATAACCAAGGCCTACTACCTCCTTTGTGAGGCAATTGAGGTATATACCCCCCCAATGTGGTAGCACGGGCCTACCACCCCTCGAGCTAGGCAATTAAGTTATGTACCCCTCAACATGGTAGCACGAGCCTACCACCCCCCCTAGATATGCAATTGAGGTACATAAACCTCAACCAGGTACCACAGGCCTACCACCCCCCGAGCAAGGCGATTGAGGTGTATACTCCTCAACATTGTAGCACAGGCCTACCACCCCCCCGAGCTAGGCGATTGGTCAACGTTCATCCTAATAGATACATTTTCATGAAAGCAACACATATATACCTTCCTTTCATTATCATAGAGTCATTCATAACATAGTCATGAATTGGATCATTCATAGGTCATGAATCCAAAACCGGACATTTTATCAAACACTTAGCGGGTGTGTAATGCTAGTGTAAAATCATGCAAAACAAGAGTGAAATCATGCAAGAAAATTCAATGTAAAACCACCCACCAATACTAGGTAATACCATCAAGTAAGATACATTGAAACCCTTCATCCATTCACATAATGGACCCTTAATTCATAGCTCAAACATGCTCAAACAGTCACAATTTCTTGAAACCATAACATTATTTGTAGTCAAATAAATAATAAGTAATACCCATAAGTGAATCAACTTAGAATCATACAATTTAGGTAAAGAGGGTTGGGCACCATGGGATAAAGAATCTAATAGTTGAAACCCACATACCTTAACTTTGGGGAATCACTTGATAAAAATTGAAAACAGAGACTTGAAGCATGAGTGAAATCCTTAAGATCCAGATGAGTTTTAGGACTTAAAATTTGGGGTGAAATATTTGTCTAATTGTTTGAGAGAGTATTTGGGAATGTCTTCTTTGATATGAAGGTGAAATATGACTAAGTGTAGGTATTTTCACGCATGGGAAGGCTTAGTCCCAAGAACCAAAGGCCTTGGACTGGACAAGAAATAACAGGACAAAATTAACACTGATCCGCGCCCTGGACGCGTCGTGCCAGGGCGCAGATCGTCACTAGAATTTGTAAATTGTAGATTTTTGAATTTTGATACGGTTGCTCTAAAATTGGGGTTAGACCTATCTCCAACTCAATTTTTCCCTCAGATCAGGAATATGAAGTTAGATTTTTGATATCGTCCACGGATTTTGAGATATATGGAAATTAAGGTTCAGGGCACTTTCGAGGCACATTTTTGGGCACTTTTTGGGGTCATTTCATGGTAGGCAAAAATTGGGTGTCAACAGTTATTCCTTTATTTGGACATGATTGGTGTAAGAGATCGTGGAAAAAAACACTTGACAAACTCAATTTTGGCCAAACATATGGCCTTCAATTTGACCATTCTTGACTGCGGTGAAAGTTGCTCCTTAATTCCAAAAGTTCCATATTGTTGCAACTTTGTTGACCTGACTTGTACCTGTGGCTTAATTAAGAATGCATCTGTTTTGATGTTCTCAAAAAAACAAAAAACTTTATTAGTAGAGACAAAATTAAATAAAAAAAGTAGCATCACTTTCAGTACTTTTGTCATCCTCTTTTATTGCATGTCGATAACCTTCATCTGATTTCTGAAGCAAGGTGCAAGTCTTTTGAAAAGACAGATAGGATCCATTGATAGGATATGAATGCATATCAATTAGCAGGAAGAATGAAGAATGATCCATGAGTAGGATATGAATGCATGTCCACTACTAAGACGAATGAAAAATGATCCATGTAGAATAAAAATGCACGCCCATTGATAGGACGAATAAAGATGATTCCTTGAATGCAATATGAATGTCCCTATTAGCAATGCAAAATGTTTGAATATGCAAAATGAATGAATGTCCCTCTTGGCAATGCAATATGAATGGATATCCCTCTCAATGATGCCTATGAATGAATGGCCCTTTCGGCAATGCAAAATTAATGAATGGCCTCTTGGGGCCCTCTAGGCAATGCAAATGAATGGATAGATGGCCCTCTCACCAATGCAAATGAATAGATGGCTCTCTCAGCAATGCAATTTGAATGAATGGCCCTTTTAGGGCCCTCTAATCAATGCAAATGAATGGATAGATGGCCCTCTCGACAATGCAAATGAATAGATGACTCTCTCAGCAATGCAATTGGAATGAATGGCCCTCTCGGCAATGCAATATGAATGAATGGCCCTCTTGGAAATGCAATTGAATGAATATGAAAAATGAATGAATGGCTGGCCCTCTCAGCAATGCAAATGAATGAATGGCCCTCTAGGCAATGCAAATGAATGATGGCCCTCTCGAAAATGCAAATGAGTGAATGGCCCTCTCAAAAAAGCAATATGAATAAATGGTCCTTTCGTCAATGCAATATGAATGAATGGCCCTTTCCGTAATGCAAATGAATGAATGGATTGTTTCTCAACGATGCATATGAATGCAATATAAATGTATGCCCATCTATAAGACAAATATAAAATGATCTATATTACATAAAATGCATGTATACTTGTAAGACAAATAAAGATGATTCATTGGATGCAATTGTCATGACCCAATCCTAGGGCCTAGACATGAATGGTGAATAAGGATCCCGAAGGAACCCCAAACAAGCCTCTTAGCATATCAATACACATCCTTGGTAGCTGAAGCAATTATACATCAACAATAGCTGGAAAAAGGGGAAAATACAAGGCTAAGGGACATCTTTCATACCATAGAAGTATAACAAGCCAATAGAACATTAACATGTCATAAGGTTCCAACAACACCTCTAATACATAGATAGGAGCAGGGGCCAAGACAATCTCCGGGCTCACCCCCATGGTTATAAGTTTCCAACATAACAAGAGTCTAGACAGAGCATAACTTCAAAGAAACATGTTCTCGAAGTTGAGGACTCACCAACTTGCTTTGAAAGATAGTACTAGCCACATGGAGGAGGAGGATGATCAAGTGGGGCTCCGGTTCCTACATGGTAATATCATGTAGGCATAGAGTATACATTAGTACATTAGAATGTACTAAATATGTAGAATGCAATGCGACAAGGGTTAAGCAACATAATTGAAATGTACAAATAAACATTGAATGAACAGAATAGCAATATGACGTGCTTGAATGATGCTTTAAGTAAAACATGCTTATATAGAACATATTACATGTGTAGGAAAAGACCAGTATCATACACCAATCAACTTAGTACTCAAAATCCAAGGTACACTACCCCTTGGAAGTGATTGAGGAATCAATCCCCCAATTAATTGACGACATGACCACCCCAGTACCAAGTTATTGAGGAATCAACCCCTAAATTGGTTGATGGCATAGCACCCGCATCCAAGGTTTTTGAGGTACTTACCCCTCAATTGGTTGATGGTTGTCACACCTTACCATCCATGGTGATTGAAGTATCAACCCCTCAATTAGTTGATGGTTGTCACACCCTAACATCCATGGTGATTAAGGTATCAATCCATCAATTGGTTATGGTCAACTCTCAACCCTATAGATACTTTTCATGAAATCAACACATTTATATCCTCCTCTCATTATCATAAAGTCATACAAGTCATAGGTCATGCAACAGATCATCAATAGATCAAGAACCCTAAACCGGACATTTTATCAAACACTTGGACGGTATGTAGTACTAGTATACGGTCATGCAATTCAAGAGTGAAGTCATGCAAGAAAATTCAATGTAAAACCACCCACCAACTCTTGGTAATAACCCGTGCAAGATACATCAAAACTCTCCATCAAATCTCAAGATAGATCATAGATTCATAAATTAAAACATGCTTAGAAAATCACACTTTTATGAAACCCCAAAATAGTTCATAGTTTAAATTCATAATAAGTAAGACTCACAAGTAAATCAACATAGAATGATGCAATTTATGTAAAAAGGAAGATTGGGCACCACAAGTGAAAAAAACCAATGGTTGAAACCTGCATACCTTAGAGTTTGAGTTTTCTTGAAATTGAGTTGTGAAAGACGTGAAGTTTGGAAATGGGCCTTGTAATCCAAAACTTGCTCTTGAGTTTCCCTGAATTTGTATTGGGGTCTTGGTAGAGGTTTTTGAGAGGATTTGAGAGTGTATTCAAGTTGAGAGTAATGGGTTTGATCCTTTGGAATAGGGTTTAAGTCTTTTGGGGAGGTTAACATAGCATTGGAAGTCTAAAAAGGTCATTAGAATAAATTAAATTCACGAAAATGCCAATAGTGAATAGATAGAAAAATTGGCAAAGTGATGCCCCACTGAGGCCCACAAGGGTCGTGTGGAGTGCCCGTGAGTTGCGACTTGGTCAAAAATTGGAAGTTGGAAAACATAGAAAAATTACCATCGTCATCACTTTGACAGTCCACTTTCACGGGCCATGTGTGCTACACGGTCCGTGCAGTGGTCCATTGAATCACACTTAGAGAAAAAATGTTGCCAAACCACCCCACGCTACAAGGCCATTAGCACTCTGATCTACCATGGCTCGTCAAAGGTGCCTCTGGCACCTCACTTGGTCAAAAATCTTCCCACACCCACTCTTCCTCACTTGCACACACTCCACAACCAGCCACACGGCCAGTGGCAAGCCGCACGACCCGTGCCACTGGCCGTGTGGCTAGTTGTGGAGTGTGTGCAAGTGAGGAAGAGTGGGTGTGGGAAGAGTTTTGACCAAGTGAGGTGCCAGAGGCACCTTTGACGAGCCATGATAGATCAGAGTGCTGGCCGTGACATATCCTGTAGGCCAAAAATGGCATTTTCCAGCTCAATACAATCTACATTGCTCGTCCAAAGCCTCACTGCATATAAAGGTGCCCGTGTTGTTTCACTAGAAGGGAGGGTCTCATAAAAATGGTCATAAGTGCTTCATACGAACTCGAAATGAAGTGAAACCAAGTGCGTGGGAAAACTAACTCTAAGGGATTTTATTTGACATGTTGCGGGCCATCCAGTTACAAGTGCTAAAAGTTATGCTCGTTTAAAGTTGACCTTTGCGTGAACCAACACCCAAAACTCAACTCGTAGAGAAGTCTTAAACTCGTATAAGTACTAGAAGTCTCCTATGACCATAATACATTCTCCACCTACACAAATAACGCTTGAAACATGGATACATAAGAGCATGGAGTTACGAGGAGAGACAATATCTCCCCCTTGGGAACTTTTATCCCTAAATGTCAAAGAAACGTACATAAGGAAAGTAATCATGAAGATATTGGCCCAATGTGGATGCAACAAATACACTTAAACATTATTTTCAAAAGTGTCAACATGAACATAAAAATCACCATAAAACTTATCAGTATAAACATGAATGCATGCAATGACATAAGGGCCAAAACATAAGACTTGAAATCGCATAGAGGGACTTAAATTGGTACCTTAGACTTAAGTAGAGTAGAATATATATGGATATCGCTTTTGCATGTCCGCCTCGGGTTCCTATGTGGCACTTTCAACTTGTTCATTCCTCCAAAGGAACTTAACGGAAGCTACATCCTTGTTCCTCAAACTTTTGCCTATACAAGATTTCTACTAGACCCTCTTTTTAAGTCAAATTGTCTTCAACAACCCCCACAACACCAAGAGTCACAATAGCACTTGGATCACCCACGCACTTCCTAAACATAAACACGTGGAAGACTAGATGTATCATATGCATGTCATTGGGCAACTCCAACTCGTAGTCCACCTTACCAATTCTTCTGAACACTCTATAGAGACCCATAAATCTAGGTCTCAACTTGCCCTTTCCGCCAAACCGAACCACACCCTTCATGGGTGAAACCTTCAAATAGACCCAATCACCAACTTTGAAATCTAGATCCCTTCTCCTCACATCAACATAGGACTTTTGTTGACTTTGGGCAGTTATCAATCTCTCCCTAACCATCCTCACTTTCTTTATGGCTTCCATAACCAAATCCGGACCCAACAAGGCCATTTTCCCCACCTCAAACCATCCAACCAGGGACCTACGATGCCTTCCATAAAGAGACTCAAAAGGAGACATACCAATACTTGCATGATAGTTATGATTATATGCAAAGGCAATCAATAGAAGATGATCATCACAACTACCCTTAAACTCCAAGACATAAGACCTAAGCATACCCTCAAGGGTTTGGATAGTTCTTTTGCCTTGGCCATCCGTTTGAGTGTGGAAGGTCATACTAAGCTTAACCTTGGTACCAAGATCTCTTTGGAAGGACCTCCAAACGTGTGAAGAGAATTGAGCACCACGATCTGATATGATAGATAAGGGCACCCCATACAATCTAAACATCTCATAAATGTACAACTTAGCATAATCTTTGGCACCATAAGTAGTTATGATCGGTAGGAAATGAGTTGATTTTGTCATTCTATCAAAAACAATCCAAATAGAATAAAAACCCTTTCTAGATTTAGGCAACCTAATCACAAAATCCATGTTAATTTCCTCCCATTCAAAGTAGGAATCTCTATATCTTGGGTTAGTCCACTCGGCCTTTGATGTTCGGGTTTGACTTGTTGGCAATTATGCAAACCTAGCACAAACTTAGCAAAATCCCTCTTCTTACTACCCCACCAAAACACTTCCCTCAAATCTCTATACATTTTTGTAGAACCGGGGTAAATAATATAGGAAGAATTATGAGCCACATCAATAATCCTCTCTCTTATGTCATTCACACAAGGCACACACAACCTACCTTGGTACCTATGGTCACCATCTCCCCATTGGGAGAAAACCTCCACCTTACGCTCTTGCACCAAGGCCTTCAATTCTAACAAGGAGGGGTCACGATCTTGCTTTGCTTTTACCTCATCAACCAAGGAATATTTTGAACTATCAACAACCAGAATACCATCATTATCAACCTCTTCCAACCTAACTACCTAATCGTACCAACAAATGGACCTCTCCAGCCACTTCTTTTTCCCTTATCCCCAAAATATGCAAGCCTACCCATAGACACCCTACTCAAAATATTGGCCACAACATTAGCCTTACTGAGGTGATAATGCGCACTCATATCATAATCCTTAAGAATTTCTAATCACCCTCGTTGTCTCAAGTTGAGATCTTCTTGAGTGAATACTTATTGCAGACTTTTATGATCGGTAAACACATCAACATGCACCGCATACTAATAATGACGCCAAATTTTCAAAACAAATACCACGACGGCCAATTCAATATCATGGGTAGGATAGTTCTTTTCATGCTTTGAGTTGTCTAGAAGCATTGGCTATCACCGTACCATTTTGAGTCAAAACACAACCCAAACCAATCAGAGAGGCAACACAATACCCAACAAACCCTTCTAACCCTTCCCGTAGAGACAAGATAGGAGTGGACACAAGCTTATCCTTCAAGATTTGGAAAATCTTTTCACACTCATCGGTCCACACAAATGTAGCCTTTTTTGGGTGAACTTAGTCATAAGAGAAGCTATAGGAGAAAATCCATTCACGAATCTCCGATAATAACTCGCCAAGCCCAAAATGTTTCTACTATCCAATGGGGTCAAAGGTCTAAGCTAATTCCTAATCACTTCCATCTGTTTAGGATCCACCTTAATACTATCACCCGACACCATATGGCCTAGAAAAGCAACCTCCCCCAACCAAAACTCACACTGCTCATACTTAGCATACAACTTTTCTTCCCTCAACCTTTGTAGCACCACCCTTAAATAACTCACATGCTCCTCGTCACTATGAGAATATATCAAAATATCATCGATAAAAACCACCACAAATGAATCAAGGTAAGGTTTGAAGACCCTATTCATAAGATCCATGAAGATAGCCGGTGCATTGGTCAACCCAAAGAACATAACCACGAATTCATAGTGCCCATACCTAGTTTGGAAGGTCGTCTTAGGAATGTCACCCACCCTCACATTCACTTGATGATACCCGGACCGAAGATCAATCTTAGAGAAGTGACTAGCCCCTTGAAATTTATCAAATAGATCATCAATCCTTGGTAGAGGATACTTATTCTTGATGCTGATCCTATTAAGTTGCCGATAATCAATACACATTCTAAGAGAACCATCCTTCTTCTTCACAAACAACACCAGTACACTCCAAGGTAATTGTCTACCTTCTCCAACAAATCCTTTAATTACTCTATCACTCTTTCAACTCCACTGGAGCTATACGGTAAGGAAGAATAGAAATAGGTTGAGTGTTGGGAAGGAGATCTATGCAAAAATCTATTTTCCTTTTGGGAGGAACCCAGGAAGGTAATTTGGGAAGACATCTAGGAATTCATTAACCACCGGAACTGACTCCATGGGAGGGACTTTGCAGTCAACATCCCTAGCCCTCACGATATGATAGTGCCACCCCTTAGAGATCAACTTTTGGGATTTAATGCAAGAAATAAACCTATCCTTGACCACCATATCATGACTCTCCCACTCAAGAATGAGTTCGTTAGGGAATTAAAATTTGACCCTATGGGTTCTACAATCAATAGAGGCGTAGTATGCATGCAACCAATCCATCTCAAGAATAATATCAAAATCGAACATGACCAACTCAACAAAGTCACATGGCAATATATTATGCAAAATGCAAACGGGATAATTTTTATAGACCCTGCTAGAAACAATAGATGCACCAACGGGAGTAGACTCCTCATTTGGCTCACACAACAACTCTGGTTTAACATGTAACATTTGGCAACAAAAGAGGTAAAAAAAGAAAGAGTGGCACCAAGGTCAATCAATGCATACATATCAAAATCAAAGACTTTTAACATACCGGTGATGACATCGGGAACCTCATCAACCCGTTGCCTCCGATGAAGAGCATAGAACCGATTGTTCGTTGCTGCAACACCCTATTGGCCTCCTCTCCGCAAAGGAACCACATTAGCACCCCGGCGTTGAGGACGAACATTCTTACCCTTGTTGTGATTACGTGGACAATCCATCATATTATGCCCCACTTAAGCACAACCAAAACAAGCATTGGTGTCCTTCAAACATGGGCTACCATGACCCTACTACACTTTAGACACATCGCATTGGGCATCACACCACCATCACCTTGGGCCCTTGGGTAGTCTTTGGCGAACCTTCTATAAGGAGCATGACAAGGCCCTTGGTGAAACTGGCCACCCTTGGGACTTTGGAACTTACCATCAAAACGGTCCCTCTTGGCCTCGCCACTTTGCCTCTTACTCAACTTTTCCCCCTCTATATGTTCGGCTTAAGTCATCAAGCGGGACAAATCCATGTCAATAGTCAACATAGTGGCCTAGCACTCCTCATTCACCAAATTGGATACACCCATCACAAAATTGTTCATTTTAGACCTTGGGTCAGTTACCAAATGTGGAGCATATTTTGAGAGTTGGTTGAACTTGTGGGCATACTCCCTCACACTCACAGACCCTTTCTTCAAATTCATGAACTCCATCATTTTGGCCTCCTTAAGCTCAAGGGGAAAGAACTAGTTGAGGAAAGTCGCCTTTAAATCCTCCTAAAGGATCATATTTGTCACGACCCAAGCCTAGGGCCTAGATGTTACCGGCGAATGGGGAATCGGAAGGAACCCCAAACAAGCCTGATAGCATATCATCACATATCCTTGGTCACGGAAGTAAGATAGTTCATCATAAGATACATAAACAAGGGGAACTTGGTACTATGGAAGAGAGACTCATATTTAAATAGCTTGAATAGCATAAGTGAGTCAAAACTCAAGCATAATACATACTTTTCCAACAACACCTCCAACATAGAACTCAGCAGGGGCCAAGACAAGCAACTGGCTCACCCTCATAGTCAAAATACCCCAAAAAGGAAAGATAGTCTCAATACATAGCATAAGAAAATAGATATTTCCCTCTGGCATGATGACTCACCAACTAGCTTGAATGGAAGCTACTATCCACGTGGAGGAGGATGACCAAATGGAGCTCTGGATCCTACATGGTAATATCATGTAGGCATAGAGTATACATTAGTATGTTTAAAAGTACTAAGTATGTAGGATGCAATGCAACAAGAGATAGGCAACATAATCGAAATGCATAAACATAGACAATGGATAGCATACTAACGATATGACATGTATGAATGATTCTTGAAGTAAATTCATTCTTATATAAATTATAATACATAGTAGAAGGAGACCATTATCATAGAGCAAGCAACTAGCGCTTAGAATCCAAGGTTTGGCACCCCCTTGGAGGGTGATCAAGGTATATACCCCTTAATCAATATATGAAAATCACAACTTTAATCAAGATGGCCAAGGTAGCAACCCCTCAAGAATAGTTAATGGACATCCCACCCTCCATTTAGGTAGACAAGGCATCAACCCCTTGCCAGTTAATGGACATCCCACCCTTCATTAAGGTGTCCAAGGTATCAACCCCTTGCCGATTAATGGACATCCCACCCTCCATAGAGGTGGTCAAGGTATCAACCTATTGCTGGTTAATGGACATACCAGCCTCCATTTTGTTGACAAAGGTATCAACCCCTTCCCAGTTAATGGATATCACACCCTCTTATTAGGTGGTCAAGGTATCAACCCATCACCAATGGTTAATGGACATCGCACCCTCCACTAAGGTGGTCATCTTAGAATATCATAGATGTTTCTAATAAACATAGCTCATATAAACATTCATTTCATCATCATAAAGTCATTTAACTCATAAGACATGCTTTGGACCTTCAAATCCTCAAGAACAACATCCGAACATTTTATCAAACCCTTAGAAAGTGTGTAATGCTAGTATAAAACCATAAAATATAGAGATTAAATCATGCAAGAAAATCCATTGTGAACCCATAAATTAAAACCTTGAAACACCATCAAGCAATATACATCAAAACCCCTCATCAAAACGTACAATAGATCTAAGATTTATAGCTCAAAACATAGCAAAACAGTCACAACTTTACATAGCTTTAACATAGTGTGTAGTGAATTTAATAATATGCAAGGCCCATTTGTAAATCAACTTTAAATCATACAATTTGAGTAAATCAAGGCTTAGGTATCATGGGTGAAAGGAACCCATGAAAGAAACCCACATCCCTTAGCTTTGGAGATGAACTTGATGAACATTGGAGATGGAACTTGAAGCTTGAGTGGAAATCCTTAGATATGGATGAGGGTTTTGGGACTTGAATTTGGGAGTAAATATTTAGCTAAGTGTTTTGGTGAGTATTGGGGAATGTTTAGGATGATATGAGGGTGAAATAAGGCTAAGTATAGGTAAAACACATTTGGAAACACTTAGGCCCAAGACCCAAAAGCCTTGGACCAAGATAAAATTCACTGGCAATAAAATACATAGGTCCGCATCTAGTCCACCATGCGAACCTATCACGGAGGAAAAACTAATACATGTACACGGCAGCTGCGCGTCGCGTAACTGTCGCGGATCGATTCTGGATAAGAATAAATATGAAAAATAAAATTACTAATCATTTCTCTTAAATTGGGATAAGACCCTTTTCCCCTTAATTTTGACCCCCTGAATAAGAATATGAAGACGGATTTTCGATATCGTACACGTATTTTGTGATATATGGAATTTAAAATTCCGGGCACTCTGAGACACATTTTCGGGGAATTTTTGGGGTCGATTCAATATCTCCTCCTTGGGAACATTCGTCTCCGAATGTAAAAGAGACATAGAAGACAAGAGTGATCATAAATTAATCAGCCTCAACAAGAATGCAACATTACATTTTAAACACCATTTTCAAAACATAACTGTAAAATTATCATAAATTTGCTAACTTAAACATGAATGCATATGAATGACATAGGGCTGAACATAAGACTTGGAATCATAGAAATGGACTTGACGTGTTATCATAAGCTTGAATAGAATGAAAGAGATACGTATATTGCTTCTCTCGTGCTCACACTGGCTCCCCGAGGACACATACGAATAGACGACTCCACCAAAAGGTACTTGACAAACACTACATCAATATTTCTCAACTTCTTCACTCAACCATCCATGCCTCCACCGAGACCTTCTCCTAAGTCAACTTATCCTCCACATCACCCACAATCTCAAAAAGGGTCCTATAGCACTAGAGCCACCAACAAATCTCATCAACCTAGAATCATGAAGAACCAAACAAACCATAATCGTATCCCTAGGAAAATCCCATCATATGCAACCTTAAAAACTTCTTCTACACTTTTAAAGGACGCACAACCATAACTCATTTGTCAACCTTAACCACACCTATTTCACTTATCGCCACAAACCACTATCTCCCCCTTGGGAGATAACCTCCACACTTCCATCTTTCCACCCAACACTTCCAACTCTAATAAGACGGAATCTAGGCCTTGCTTAAACTATACCTTCTCAACCAATGAAGATTTGGAAACAACAAGAATACTACACCACCAGGCTCAACTTCCTCCAACCTAACCCCAAATCTAGCCAACCATTGGACCTGCGTAGTCACCTCCTTGTCACTATCATCCCATATGATAGGCTACCATAGGCACCCCACCTAGAGCATCAATCACAACATTAGCCTCAACAAGGAATTATAATGCACACTCATATCATAATCCTTAAGGAGTTCTAACCATCCTCTTGTTATCCTCAACTAACACCTATCATGTTAAGAAAACCACCTCTCATCCGCCAAGACATGCAACACTACCCCTAAATGATTCACAAGCTCTAAATTAATCAATACTTCATTACTAGAGACCATCAAACACATGTCGATGTAGGGTTTTAAGACCTTATTCATGAAACCCATAAACATAGCTGGTGCATAAGTCAACCAACAACTCCACCAATGCTTATAATGCTCACTCCTATTCCGAAAAGACACTTAGGGATATCATCTACCATCAGCCTTACTTGGGGACAAAACCCGAACCAAAGATCAATCTTAGAGAAGTGACTAACCCATTGTAGTTGACCAAATAGCTTGATCATCCTCAACCATATTATTACAACCTTATGGGTTCTACACTCAATGGAAATATGCTATGCAAGTAACCCCAACTATCCAAGACCTCTAACACATCAAACTAAGTTCTAGCAAGACCACAAGACAAGACTTCTATGCAATAAGAACATGGGGCAACCCTTAGAGATCAATTGAACCTTAAGACAAGAATGGACCTGCCCCTTTTGCTACCACTTGATAACCCCCACTCAAAGATGGGTTCATTAAGGAGTTGGAATCTAACTCTACGGGTCCTATCACAAAAGGAGACACAACATGCATGCAACTATTCAATTCCAAGTACAATATCAAAATCCACCACATCAAATCCAACAAGCCACAAGGAAAGACCTAATGCAATATGAACATGGAACAATACTTATGGACTTTCTAGCAACAATATGCCCAACCAAGAGGTAAATAGTAATGGTTTGCATAACAAATCGGGGCACACAAGAATCCCACTAACAACTAAAAGAATAAAGAAAGAGGCAATGGAACACCGGCCCCAACAATGCACACACATCTAAGTCAAGGAAAGTTCAACATACCGGTAGCAACATCGGGCACCCCATCTACCTCTTGCCTTCTTTGAATAGCATAGAACCAATTACATCCTAGAGAACCCCCTTGATCAACTTCACCCCCTTACCCTTGTTGAGCTTACGAGGACAATCATTCATCTTATGACCGATATCCTCATAACTCTAACAAACATCGGTACCTCTCAAGCATGGCCCATTATGGCATCTACCACACCTTGGGCATCTAGCATAAGGCACCATCACCCTTCTTTCCTTGGGACTCCGAAACATCCATTCAAAATGGGCCCTCTTGGCATTCTTATCCCTCTTCTTCCTCATCTTTTCTTCCTCTAATTGTTTGGCATACATCATCAACCAGGACAAATCCATGTCACCAATCAAGATAGTTGACTAGCACTCCTCACTTACCAAGTCGGAGACACCTATCACAAATTTATTCATCCTAGTCCTGGCATAGTAGTGGAAACACTTGTTTGAGGAGCATATTTCGAAAGTTTGGTGAATTTGAGGGCATACTACCTCACACTCATAGCACCTTGTTTCAAGTTCATAAACTCCATCAATTTAGCTTCTCTAAGCTCAAGTGGGAAAAATCGATTAAGTAAGGCCACTTTGAACTCCTCCCATAGAACCACACTGCCATTTCCCTTCTCCTTCTTCCATTAATCATACAATATTTGGGATACCCCTTTGAGTTGGTATGCCGCCAACTCCGCTTTTCATTTGCCCAACACCTATGATAGTCAAAATCTTGTAGACCTCAACAATGAATTCTTGTAGAACTTCATCTACCTTTGACCCATAAAACGTCGGAGGATTCATCCTTATGAAGTCTCTTACCCAAGCTCCCAGGGTAGTAGCATGAGGGGTTGGGCCCCTTGGTTGGCCACAACTTCGGCAAGCATAGTGAGGGCACCCAGGAACTCACCATTGGTAGGTTGCTCCTCGCGATTTTCGGCCCTTGTTCCTTGAGTGTTAGACATGATCTCGCATAACAAAGAACAATCATTAGAGGGAAAACTTATGAAGAAGGGAATTTCCTAAAACATCTCATAGCATCCTACCCATAGCTGTGGTGCACAACACAACCATGAATAAGACTCTAACCAACGCGGTGTGTTGGACTCCGAGGATCTATCAATCTAGTGCTCTAGTACCATCATTTTCACGACCCAAACCTAGCGCCCAGACGTGATCGGCAAATAGGGAACCCAAAGAAACCCCAAATAAGCCTCATAGCATATCATGACACATCCTTGGTCGCGGAAGTAAGATAGTTCATCATAAGAAACATAAACAAGGGGAAATTGGGACTATAGGAAAGAAGCTCATATTTAAATAGCTTGAATAGCATAAGTGAGTCAAAGCTCAAGCATAATACAAATTTTCCAACAACACCTCTAAAATAGAACTTGCGGGGGCCAAGACAAGCAATCGGGCTCACCCATATAGTCAAAGTATACCAAAAAGGAAAGATTGTCTTGAATACATATCATAAGAACATAGATATTGCCCTCGGAAAGGAGGACTCACAAACTAGCTTGAATGGAAGCCACTATCCACGTGGAGGAGGATGACCAAATAAAGCTCTGGTTCTTACAAGGTAACATTATGTAGGCATAGAGTATGCGTTAGTGTATTTGATTGTACTAAATATGTAGGATGCAATGTAACAAGACATAGGCAACATAATCAAAATGCATAAACACAAACATTGGATATCATAGTAACGATATGACATGTATGAATGATGCTTGAAGTAAAATCATGCTTATATAAATCATAACAGAAGTAGAAAGAGACCATTATCATAGACGAAGCAACTAGCGCTTAGAATCCTTGGTTTTGCACCCCCTTAAAGGGTGATCAAGGTATATACAACTTAATCGGAAGATGAGCATCACACCATTAATCAAGGTAGCCAAGGTATCAACCCCTCAACAATGGTTAATGGACATCCCACCCTCTATTTAGGTGGCCAAAGCATCAACCCTTTGCCGGTTGATGGACATCCCACCCTCCATTTAGGTGGCCAAGGTATCAACCCCTTGCAGGTTAATGGGCATCCCAAACACCATTTAGGTGGCTAAGGTATCAACCCGTTGTTGGTTAATGGACATCACACCCTTCAAATAGGTAGTCAAGATCAATTCCTCAACAATGATTAATGGACATTACACCCTCCACCAAGGCTGTCATCTCAGAATAGCATAGATGTTTCTCATAAACATAACTCATATAAACATTCATTTAATCATCATAAAGTCATTCAACTCATAAGACATGCTTTTGACCTTCAATTCCTCAAGAAACCACATTCTGATATTTTATCAAACACTTAGAGGGTGTATAATGCTAGTATAAAACCATGACATATAGTGATGAAATCATGCAAGAAAATCCATTGTAAAACCCTCAATCAACATATTGCAACACCCTCAAGAAATATACATCAAAATCCTTCATCAAATATTACAATAGATCAAAGATTTATAGCTCAAACATAGAAAAACAGTCACAACTTTACATAGCTTTAACATAGTGTGCAGTGAATTTCATAGTATGCAAGATCCATTTGTAAATCAACTTTAAATCATGCAATTTGAGTAAAATAAGGCTTGGGTATCGTTGTTGAAAGGAACCCATGAAAGAAACCCACATACCTTAACTTTGGAGATGAACCTGATGAATATTGGAGATGGAGACTTAAAGCTTGACTGGAAATCCTTAGATCCGGATGAGGATTTTGGGACTTGAACTTCGGTGTAAATTTTTGGCTAAGTGTTTTGGTGAGAATAGGGTGAAATAAGGCTAAATGTAGGTAAAAACACTTTTGGAAACACTTAGGCCCAAGACCTAAAAGCTTTCGACCGAGATAAAAATCACTGGGAACAAAATACACAAGTCTGCATCTAGTCCGCAACGTGGACCTATCGCGGAGGAAAAATTAATACATGTATGTGACAGTTGTGTGTTGCGGAACTGTTGTGGATCAATTCTAGATAAGTAAAATTATGAAAAATGAAATTTCTAATCATTTGCTCCCTCCCGAGTGAGGTTTTGTCATCCCCTACACTATAAAGATAATATACATACATTCCTTCCGTCATCATCATAAACATAAATTCCTTTCATCATCATCATAAACATGCATTCCTTTCATCATCATAAAGTCATTCAACTCAAAGACATACATTGGACATTCAATTCCTCAAGAAAACATAATCCGACATTTTATCAAACAATTGGTCGGTGTGTAGTGCTCGTATAAAATCATGCAATACAAGAGTGAAATCATGCAAGAAAACATGAAGTAAAAAAGCCCACCAATACCTAGTAATACCATCTTGCAAAATAAATTGACAACCCTCATCAAATATCAAGAGAAATTATAGTTTTATAGCTTAAGACAAGTATAATCATCATAGGTAAATCATTTCATGGTATAGACTTAAAAATGAGTAATCATGTATTGTCAACAAATATTTCATACAATCCTAACATAGTATATGATCATAATCTCTAATGAATAATACCCATAAGCAACACAACCTGAAAAGATGTAATTTTCATAGAAATGGAAGATTGGGCTTCATGGGTGAAAGGTACCCACGAACAAAAGCCACATACCTTAAACCTTGAATTATTTGAAATTGAGTTGCGAAAGACTTGACATTTGGAAGTAGGTCTTGGAATCTAAAGCTTGCTCTTGAGTTTCCTTGAATTTGTATTGGGGTTTTGATGGAGTCTCTTAAGAGGATTTGAGAGTGTATTCCAATGGGGAGGATTGAATTTGATCTTTAGGAATAGGGTTAGGTCAGTAGGAGGTATTAAGATAGCATAGGAATTCCCAAAATACCAATTCAAATGGCTAAATTTACGGAATGCCATTAATGAGTCGAAATTTGGCAAAAACCGGTATATACCCCTACACATACAAGTTCTACGAAAACGGGCATAACTTCTTCATCGAAACTCAAAATAAGGTGAAACCAAGTGCATTAGAAAGCTAATTCAAAGAGCTTTTATTTGATATGTCATGGGCCACTGTGTTTGTGTGTGCTAAGAGATATGACCCTATAAAGTTGAGCCTCCTACAAGTATTTGTGCAAAACTTTACCAACAGAAATTATTTTGAACTTTGCTTGATGTAGGGGACCTACGATGGTCTTAAATGACATAAATAATCTTGACTTAGATTTGAATGAGAGTTTGAAGCTTGAATGTGTTTCTTGAGACCCAGAAATGAGTTTGGGACACTTGAATTAGGTGAAATATTTTTCTAAGTGTTTGAGAGAGCATTGGGAATGTCTCGTATGATATGAAAATGAAATATGGATAAGCATAGGTATTTTCATGTTCGGGAACACTTAGGCCCAGGACTAAAAATTCTTGGACCGAACAAGAAAAATAGCTCACAGAATTAACTGAGGTGCGCCCTTGGCGTGATGTGCCTTGGGCGCGAAAATCTCACTTAAAAGTCAATTTTGGGAAAATAAAATTGTGATTCGTTTGCTTTAAAATAGGAGTTAGACACATTTTCCACTCAATTTGACACCCTAATCAAGAATATAAAGTTGGATTTTCGATATAACGCAAGGATCTTGAGTTATATGGAAATTACGATTTCGAGCGCTTGTGACGCACATGTTCGGGCACTTTTTGGGGTCATTTAACTCTCTTCCCCTTGGGAACATTCATCCCTGAATGTCAAAGAAACATACATGAGAGATGTAAACATGACAATTTCAGATCACATAAGAATGCAACAATGCACTGAAATATCATTTCAAAAAACCTCAACATAATTGCAAATCATCGTTAACTTGTTAGCTTAAATATGAACGTAAGCAATGACATGAGGGCTGAGACTTAGGACTTGAAATCATAAAAAGGACTGGATTTGTCATCATAACCTCGAATAGAATGAAAGAGGTATCGATATTGCCTTCCATGCCCGCTCCGGCTCCCAGAATTAATATTCCAACTTCACGACTCTAAAAAATCACCTCGACGAACACCACAGCCTTATTAATCAATCTTGTCTTATATTTACTGAACCTCTCCACTGGACCTTCTCATATATCAAATTATCCTCCATAACATCCACAATCCTAAAAAAGACCTGTAACACTTGAATCACCGGTGAATCTCCTCAACCTAGAAGCATGAAGAACCGGACAAACCATATCCATATTCAAAGGAAATCTCCCATTCGTATGCAACCTCACCAATCGTACTAAACATTATATAGGGGCTCACAAACCGTAAATTCAATTCCCTCTTTACCAAGAGATCATTCCTTTTATGAGTGAAACCTTCAAATAGCCCCAATCACCAACTTTATATTCAAGATCCTCTCTACCCTCATAGTCATAGGACTTTTGATGACTTTGGGATGTTTCATCCTTTCCCTAGTCGACCTCACCTTCTCCATGCCTTCTATAATCAGATTCGGACCCAACAAAGCCACTTCTCCTGCTTCAAACCACTCAACCAGGGCATAAAATGTCTACCATATGGAGTATCAAAAAGAGGCATACCAATGCTAGAATGATAGCTACTATTAGCATTATAAAGAACCCTCTTCCTTAAGCCATCAACAATAGGAATATACAACCTACCTTAGTCCCTAAAGGCACCATCTCCCCCTTGGGTGAAAACCTCCACCTAGCCAACACTCACCAAAGCCTTAAATTTTAACAAGGAGGGATCAAGATCTTGCTTTTCTTTTACCTCATCAACCAAGGAAGACTTTGAATGATCAACAACCACATGCCACCATTATCAACCTGATCCTACCTAACCCTCAAACTAGACAACCAGTGGACTTCCCTAGTCAACACTATGCTACCACCATCAATATGAACTAGGCTACCTATGGACATCCTACTCAAAGCACCGACCACAACATTATTCTTACCGGGATGCTAATGCACATTCATATCATAACCCTTAAGAAGTTCTAACCACCTTCTTTATCTTAAGCTAAGATCCTTCGGATGAACACCCATTAGAGACTTTTGCGATTGGTAACATATTAAATATGCACCCCATACAAATAATAATATCAAAATTTTGAAGCAGATACCACGGCGGCCAACTCAAGGTCGTGGATAGAATACTCCTTCTCATGTATCTCAATTGTCTAAAGTCATAGGTATCACCTTACCATATTACATCAAAACACAACCTAAACCAACTCAAGAAGCATTACAATATACAACAACTCCTTCTAGCCCTTCCAGTAGTGACAATATAGGGGCGGACACAATCTTATCTTCCAAGGTTTAGAACTTTTTTCACGCTCATTGGTCTATACACTTTTAGCCTTCTTATGAGTCAACTAAGCCACATGAGAAGTAATAGAAGAAAACCCATCCAACCTTTCACTTTGAATTCAAGGTCTCTTCTTCTCACATTGGCATAGGATTTTTGACGACTTTGGGTCGTCTTCAACCTTTGACTTATCATCCTAACCTTTTCAAGAGTCTCCATAACCAGATCTGGTCCCAATAAAGCTGCCTCTCCAACCTCAAACCAACTAACCGGTGATCTACAACATCTCCCATAAAGAGCTTCAAAAAGAGGCATACTGATGCTAGAGTGATAGCTATTGTTGTAGGCAAACTCAATCAAAGGAAGATGGTCATCCTAGCTACCCCTCAACTCCAATACACAAGCCCGTAGCATATCCTGAAGTGTTTAAATGGTTCTTTCGGCTTAGCCAACCATTTCAGGATAAAAGGTTGTACTAAGGTGAACTTTTGTACCAAGACCCCTTTGAAATGATCTTCGAAATTGTGAAGCGAATTGTGGACCACAATTTGATATGATGGGCAAAGGAACCCCATGCAACCTTGAATACTCTACAGCCCCGAATGTAGTCATAACCGGTAGAAAGTGGGTCGATTTCATCATCCTATCAACCACCACCAATATGGAATCAAAACCGCTCCTAGTCTTAGGCAACCCAACCACTAAATCCATATTAATCACCTCCCACTTCCAAGTAGGAATCTCTATGTCTTGGGTTAGGCCACCCGGCCTTTGATGTTTGGGTTTGACTTGTTGACAACTATGGAAACTGGAAACGAATTTGGCAATGTCCCTCCTCATGCCTCCCCACAGATACACATCTCTCAAGTCTCTATTCATTTTTGTGGAGCTGTATTTTATAGAATAAGAAGAATTGTGGGCCTCATCAAGGATCTTCTCCTTCAAACCATCAACACCAAGCACACACAACCTACCATGGAACCTAAGGGAACCATCTCCCCCTTGGGAGAAAACCTCTACTTTGCCCTCTTTCAACAAGGCCTTCAATTCAAGTAAGGAGGAGTCAACATCTTGTTTTGCTATCACTTCATCAAACAATAAGGACTTAGACCCATCAACAACAACCACACCATCATCACCAAGATCTTCCAACCTAACCCCCAATTTAGCCAATTGATGCACCTCCCTAGCCATCTCTCTACCACTATCAAAATGGGCTAAGCTACCCATAGACACCGTACTAAAAGAATCCGCCACCATATTTTCCTTACCCGGATGATAATACACACTCATATCATAGTCTTTAAGAAGTTCTAAGTATCTTCGTAGCCTCAAGCTGAGATCCTTTTAAGTGAAGAGAAATTGAGGCTCTTATGATCGGGGAACACATCCACATGCAACCCATACAAGTTGTGACAACAAATCTTCAATGCAAACACAATGGCGACTAACTCTATATCATGGATAGGGTAGTTCCTTTCATGTACCTTGAGTTGTCTAGAAGCATAAGCAATGACCTTACTATTTTCCATCAAAACACAACCCAAACCAACCCAGGAAGGATCAGAATACACCACAAATCCTGCAAGACCATCCGGTAGTGACAATATAGGAGCGAACACAAGCTTGTCTTTCAACGTTTGGAAGCTCCTCTCACACTCATTCGTCCACACAAACTTAAACTTATTTTGAGTCAATTTTGTCATAGGGGAAGAAATGGAGGAGAACCCATTCACAAACCTTCTATAATACCCCGCTAGGCCCAAGAAGCTCCTAATATATGGGATCAATGGTCTAGGCCAATTTCTAATCAGAACGATTTTCTTAGGATCCACACTTTTATACCATCCCCCGACACCACATGACCCAAGAATGCAACCTCCTTCAACAACAATTCACACTTGTCATATTTTGTATACAATTTCTCCTCCCTCAATCTTTGCGTCACAACCCTCAAATGCCGCATGTGCTTCTCCCTACTATGTGAATAGATAAAAATATCATCAATGAAGACCACAACAAAGGAATCAAAGTAAGGTTTGAGGACCCTATTCATTAGGTCCATGAAGATGGCTGGTGCATTGGTCAACTCAAAATACATCACAATAAACGCATAATGCCCATATCTAGTCCAGAAGTTCGTATTAGAAATATCACACATCTTCACCCTTACTTGATGATACACGGGCCGAAGATCAATCTTAGAGAAGAAGCTAGCCCCTTGCAATTGGTCAAACAAATCATCAATCCTTGGAAGAGGATACCTATTCTTGATGGTGACCTTATTGAGTTGTCAGTAGTTAATACATATTCTATGTGACCTATCCTTCTTTTTCATAAATAACACCGGGGCACCCCAAGGTGATTTACTAGGTCAAATAAATCTGTTCTCCAACAAATTTTTCAATTGCTCTTTTAACCCCTTCAACTCTCCCGAGGCTATACGGTAAGGGGTAATGGAGATAGGTTGAGTATCGGGGAGGAGGTCTATACCAAAATCTAATTCCCTTTCGGCAGGAACACTAAAAAGGTCATTTGGAAAGACATCAAGAAACTTATTTACAAATGGAACCGACTCTAATGAAGGGACTTTGGACTCCACATCTTTAACCCTCACAAGATGATACGCTCACCCCTTCGAGATCAACTTACGGGCTTTAATGCATGAAACGAATCTACCCTTGACCAACACATCTTGACTTTCCTACTCAAGGACGGGATCATTAGGGAATTGAAACTTGACCCTACATATTCTACAGTCAATAGAAACATAGTAGACATGGAACCAATCTATCCCAAGAATGACATCAAAATCAATCATGTCTAATTGAATAATATCAAAAGGCAACAAGTTATGCAAAATGCAAATAAGACAACTCCTATAGGCATTTCTAAAAGCAATAGAGCTACGTATAGGAGTAGACACTTCATATGACTTATGCAATAACTCGGACTCAACATGGAACATTTTAACAACAAAAGGGGAAACAAAGGAGAGAATGGCACCCGGATCAATCAAAGCATACACATCAAATTCAAAGATTTTCAACAAACCGGTAACAACATCGGGGACCTCACAACCCATTGTCTCCCATGTAGAGCATAAAATTGATTGTGCCTTGGGGCACCACCTTGAGGACCACCTCTACCCAACAGAACCGCATTTGCACCTTGGCCCTTGCCATAGTTTATTGGACAATCCACCATGTTGTGACCAAGCTCCCCATATTCATAGCAAGCATTAGAACCCTTCAAACATGGGCCCTTATCATCCCTTCCATATTTAGAACACATATCAATAGGATCCACAACACTAACACCTTAAGGCCTATGGAGGTCATTGGAAACCCCCTACTAGCAGTATGATGAGACCCTTCGCCTTGATGGAACCAACCACCCTTTTGGAACTTACCCCAAAGACGGGCCCTCTTAGCCTTATGCCCCGTTCTCTTCCTCAATTTCTTCTCCTCCATTTTCCAGGAATAAGTTATCAACCGAGGAAAGTCCATGTCACTAATTAGCATGGTGGACCAGCATTCTTCACTTTCCAAGTCGGAGACCCCCATCACAAACTTGTTCATCCTAAATCTAGGATCGGCCACCAAATAAGGAGCATACTTTGAAAGTTGATTAAACTTGAGGGTATACTCTCTCACACTCATAGAACCTTGTTTCAAATTCATAAACTCTACCATCACTTAGGTTGGTTAGTGATGATGCCGACCCATTACTTAGGTGGTAAAGTAGTAACCCCTCACTAGGTTGGTGATGATGCCGCCCCATTTCCTAGGTGGAGAAGTACAAACCCTTCCATAGGTTGATGAGTACAAACCTCCATCTAGGTTAGTGATGATGTCGCCCCATCACTAGGTGAAGAAGTACAAACCCTTTCATAGGTTGATGAGTACAAACTCCCATCTAGGTTATCAGGGTTCTTAGTCACCCCAGATTGGGCATGGTCTAATGCAAAGGATTATATAGAATTTATAATATCCATAAGCTAATTTGATCATCATATAGGCAATCATATCATATCTCATGCTTTGGACCTTCAATTCCTCAAGAAACTATAACCGGACATATTATCAAACATTTAGAGGGTGTGTAATTCTACTATAAAACTATGAAATATAGAGATCAAACCATGCAAGTAAATCCTTTGTAAAACCATCAATCAACACCTTGCAATGCCCTCAACCATTATATATCAAAACCCCTCATCAAATCTTACAATAGATCCAAGATTCATAGCTCAAATCATAGCAAAACAGTTACAACTTTACATAGCTTTAACAGTGTGTAGTGAATTTCATAATATGTGATACCCATTTGTAAACCAACTTTAAATAATGCAATTTGAGTAAATGAAAATTAGCAGACCATGGTTGGAAGAACCCAATGATCGAAACCCACATACCTTAGCTTGGGGATGAACTTGGTGATGATTAGAGATGGAGACTTGAAGCTTGAAAAGGAACCTTGAAGGAAAACCTTAGTTTTGGATGAGGGTTTGAGACTTAAATTTAGGGTGTGAAAATATGGCTAAGTGTTTGAGTGAGTATTGAGAAATATTTAGGATGATACGAGCGTGCAATAAGGCTAAGAATAGGTAAAAACATGTTTGGGAACTTTTAGGCCGAAGAGTTAAAAGCCTTGGACTGCACAAAAAATCACTTAATGAAAAACCACACCTCTCTGTGTTGCGAAGAGGATGCAGAGATAACTCCTTCTCATCTGCGCCCTTTTGTCGCTTTGCACCAGGTGCGGGAATAGCTCACTAGAATTTGCCACTTGAAAAATCATAATTGCATTCTTTTGATCATAAATCGGGGTTAGACCCTTTTCCCCTAATTTTGACCCCCTGAAGAAGAATATGAAGTCAAATTTTTTATATCGCGCATGGATTTATTGATATATGGAAATTAAAATTTGGGCATTTTGAGGCACATTTTCGGGCACCTTTTGGAGTCGTTTCACTATAATACCCTTAGAGGTTGTGGGTGTTTTGGACGATAACTTGACCTATGAGGAGGTCCCAGTGGAAATATTTGATAGGCAAGTGCAAAGGTTAAGAAACAAAGATGTGGCATCCATCAAAGTTCTTTAGAGGGATCAACAAGCCGTAAGTGCCACTTGGGAAGCTGAAGCGGACATGAAAAAGCAATATCCATACCTCTTTCACTCTACTCTAGCTGAAGGTAACAAACTAAGTCCTATCTATGATTACAAGTCTTATGTTTCAGGCCTCATGCCAGTTTTGCATCCATATATGTTCATGATGACAAGTTTTTCTGATTTTTATTGTATTTGTCTGAAAACGTTTAAGAATAATGTTTAAGTGCATTTATTACATTCATGTCGGGCTGAAAGTTTCCTAATCATTCATCTTACTTATATTTTCTTTACATTTGGGGATGAATATTCCCAATGGGAAGATATTGTAACACCTCTCATGGGCATCAAAAATGCCCTATGTTGTATTTCTTGAATATCTCAAAATCTGTGTGTCATTTCGAAAATCTAACTTCATATTCTTTTTCAAGAGGAAAATTAATGTATGAAATGTATGTCCATCGATTTTTAAATGACCCGTTGCAAAAAATAATTTTTCGCTACGAGATCAAAAACAGTAACAATCTGTGACAAGTCCACGATGTAGATTGGGCATAGACCAGTGCAAATTCTCCTCTACGTTAGGCCCGCATCGTAGACTGGACCATGACCAGTTCATCTAGTTCCTTTATTTTCTAGTTTTGCTTAGGGGCATTTTGGTTATAACCCAATGCCTATATATACGGAAAACCCTCCATCCTTAACCATTTTCAACCCTAGAACTCTCTAAAATCTCTCAAATTCTCTCCAAAAACATCATCAACCATTCCATCAACGTTCAAGAATCTCAAGAGCACACTTTGGAATTCAAGGACTCAATTCAAGCTTCAAGTCTTCCTCAAATCCTTCTTCAAGAACTCCAAGGTTTAGGTGTATGGTTCATCATCTATGGGTCCTTTCGCCCATGAGAACAACTCTCTCTTTTTATGAAATTTCATGATTTCAAGATTAGAATCTTCATGGGTACTTCCTATTATGCATTACATATGTGACTTATGGTTGATTTTATCAAGTATTGATTTATTTTGCATGAATATCTATTGAAAGCTTATTCCATGAGTTGATTTATATTTATTGAAGCTATGCATGATATGAACTATGAAAAATATGAAAGATTACGAACTTTTAAGATGGAGTTCATGATACCCAAAGTAAAGGTTTTACTACAATGTTGGTGGGTTGATTTGTATGACTTTAAAATGATTTGATTCTACTCCTTCTTGTCTTATACTCTTAAATTGCATGATTTTGAGCTTGTGTCCACATACCCACCATGTTTAACTAAAATTACATGACAAAGATTCTTATGTTGAAGAAAGGCTATTGCATGATTTGCAAGACAAGTGTTTTTATGGTAATTATGGGCTACCAAGTAGGTATTAAACTCATGAAAAGTTCTATAATTTGCAACTGATATGTAGAGCCCTTATTTTGTATTTCTAACATTTTGTGACTAAATAATGTCTATATGAAGTGGCAAGCATGATAACTATTTACCCTCATGTACAAACTAAAGCTCACTAGTAGGAGAAAAGCATGTTATAATCTCTACCCTCGCGTGAAATGTGATGCTAATTAGAAGGGGTCAAGTCTATGCATTGTTTTTACCCTCTAGTATAAGGTATACGCCATGTGTAGGGGCATGTATGTGAATGATCTACTCATGATAAGTTATTATGTTTTTACAATTCATTCATGTTATGATTAAATTTATGATTATTTCAAGTACTCAGTGGGATTAGACTTAGCATCGAATGAGCCTTAAGGTGGGGGCTCGATCCAGGGGGTCCTTATATAAAGTCCTGGTCTCTTAAGTATGTGCCACCATAGGAATATATTATTTCCCTAAATGACCTTTACTATTGGATCTATCTAAGACAAGTTACCCACTATATAAATTCATGTTTGGTTTACCTTGGCAAGTAGATCACTCGTTTATTCAGTGTGGAGTAAACATCAAGATTCCAAGTAGTAAGTCACTAGGTCTTATATATCGATTAAGGTCTCCTCCCACATATGTATGTTATGTTATGCAAGTTGATTATCTATATGCATGTTTTAACACAATTATTTATTACACATGTCATATTGAGCTTATATCTAATGATCATGATTATGCATCTTGAATATTATGGCTTATGTATACTTAGTACATTCCAAGGACTAACACATTCTTTTGCCTACATGATCTAACCATGTATGGACCGAAGCTCCTATTGATCCTCATCCACGTGGTCAGCTAGATCATTTGAAGATAGGTTTGGTAAGACTTGTCTAATATTTTTTTATACTTATCTTTGAGGGTGAGCCCGAGAGATGTCTTGGCCCCTGGTCCATTCATAGTAGAGGTATTGTTAGATATGGATATCATGTATTCATCTTGACTCCTATTATGTCTATGTTATTATAAAAGACTTCCCTTAGTCCCTTATTTCCCTCTATGTACTTTTTATGTTGATGATGAGATGGAAGTCCCAAGTCCCACTTCCCTTAGACTCTATTGTTACTTGCTTGTTGTTTTATTATGCTTCTACAACCAATGATGTCTAAATGATATGATAGGACGCTTGTTTAGGGTCCCTCCTGGTTCCTCATTCACCATATCACATCTAGGCCCTAGGCTTAGGTCATGACAACCATACACTTGGAAAGGAAGTAGTATACCTTTTTGAGAAATACCAATGACAATATCAAAGGAGCATAACATATGCGAAGAAAACCATGCAAGCTTTGGCGACAATTAGTTATACAACTTTAAGTCACCCATAGGCATGACATAAAGGAACCATCATAATCATCATAAGAGGGACAACTTAGGACCATAAAAAGAACTTGAACATGTGTGAGAGCACCTTTAACCGTCATAAACCATGTGAGGTAAGCCATGGAGTCTTGATATTTTCCCTACACCGAAATAAAGGGGGAAGACAATTGCCAAGGCGACCTCCTAAGATGCCTAAGTGGATCCACTAAGCCATGTATGAATCGGGTACTCGCCTCTAGTTCTTAGACTCGGGTACTCGCCTCAAGCCCTCTGACTAGGGTACTTGTCTCAAGCCCTTATCATTAGGGTACTCACATCTTATAGATTTGGATAATAACCTCTATTCCTTTTACCTACGGTGGCATGTAGTTTTGGGACTTCGGTATTCGGCTCTAGTCTACTCGGTGCTAGGTAGTGCTCTCACAATATTAAGAAAATCATAAGTCATAGTATCATATCATAAAAACATTCTAAGTCATGTGGGAGGCAATTTATCCAATCCCCAACCCATTGATATCATAGAGTCAAAGTCATTAGATAGCACGGTAGATCCTCCAACATAATACATTTATTCATTAAAAAGATAGGAGATCCTCTACCATAAATATTCATTCATAGAGAATCTTTTCATAAGCCAATAATAAACATATAAGCCTTAATTCCTCATTATTTAGAAGTCATACTTCAATACATAAAGTGAAGATAATCCATTTCAATCATTCTTAAACAACCTGTCACAATTGTACATATTATCTTTCAAAATATGGACATGGAATCCTAACATTCATCTCATAAAATCCTCAACTTCATAGTATCTCATGGCATAACAACAATTATAACTTTGAATATCATAAACTTGATCATCAAAACATCACATCATAATATCAAAGAAAGGGCTTCATGTCATTCATAATATTCTCATGAGCTCACAGCATGCTAAATTGCCCTTCCACATCAACAACATTCATAAATCACATGTCTTGCCATAAGGCCTTCATCACATAGGAGGTTTCCCACATAACTTAGTCAAAACATGGATATATGTATTTAAATTTAAAATCATTAAATTAAAGAGTAAGGAACATAAGAGGGATAGAATAAAGTCATTTAAGAAGTTATTCCAACAACCCAACAACATACTTGAAAAACCCAATTTGGGTGTCATGAAAATCATTCAAAAATTCATAATATTTTCAAGTCTTTCAAGATGCCAGATCTTACAAAGCTTTAATGTAATAAGCATATCATAATCTCAATCATTAGTAGGAGCCCGTGGATCAATAGATCAATAACCAACAAATTTCTAAAATATTTCATGTAATGGAGTGATAATAGAAGATACCCATAAGGAATTAGTTATTAAAATCAAGAAATTTGATAAAAATAGTTTTGGGTCACCATGAGTGGAAGGACCCATGGATGGAAGACCCACATACCTTATGTCACAACCTAATCCTAGGGCCTAGACATGACACAGCGCAAGGGGAAACCCGAAGGGACACCAAGCAAGTCTTATAAAGCATAATTACACTTCCTTGGTCATGGAAGCAATAAATCAAGAATCAAAGATAAAATCCTGGTGAAACCGGGGCTAAGGGAAAAGCTTGCACAATATCATAAGCAAGAGACAAGAGACAAACTCATATAATAAACATCAATAACAATAGAATCAAGGCTCTTAACATAGATACATATCATGTCCAACAAACATCTCTAAATACATAGATAAGAGCGGGGGCCAAGAAAAAGTAACTGCGATCACCCTCATATTAAAATAGACAATAAAGAAGAATGTCTTAAACATATAATAGGAGCAACATAGACTAAGGTCCCCAAAATGGAGGAGTCACCGAATAGCTTGAGTAGTGTTGAACTAGCCACATGGAGGAGGAGGATTATCAACTTAGGCACTGGTTCCTACATGGTGACATCATGTACGCATTGAGTATGCGTTAGTACGTTTGAATGTACTAAGTATGTAGGATGCAATGCAATAATAGATAGGCACCATAATCGAAATGCATAATATTAATAAATAGGCATAATATAAACATATGCCATATATGATTAATGCTTAAGCAAATCATGCTCATATAGGATATTATTTGTGAAGAATAGACCAACTAGATTTCGAAAGTATGAACCCCTTGGTTGATTGATGATGATCTCACCCCATCACCCTGGTGGTGTAGTACAAACCCCTCACATGGTTGATGATAATCACACATTAGCACCCTGGTTGTGAAGTACAAACCCCTCACATGGTTTAATGAGCACAAACCGCCACCTCGGTTGATGAGTACAAACCCCCGCCTTGGTTATCTGGGTCCTTAGTGACCCCCTCCCCCCCAAGATTGGGCATGGTCTAATGCAACACCTTATATATAATTTATCCTATACATAAGCTCATTTCATTATCATATAGTCATTCATACCATATCTCATGCTTTGGAGCTTCAATTCCGCAAGAAACCCTAGACGAACATTTTATCAAACACTTAGGGGTGTGAAATGGGGGTACAAGACCATGAAATTTAGTGATGAAATTAAGCAATAAAATATGTTGTAAAACCATCAATCAACACTGTGCTACACCCCCAAGATATTCACATCAAAACTTCTCATTAAATCCAACATTAGATCCAAGATTTAGAGCTCAAAACATGCTAAAACAACCATAATTTCATGAACTGAAATCACTGTGTAGTAAATTTCTTAGTATAAAAGAACCACATGTAAAATCAACTTTAAAAAATGCAAATCCAGTAAAATGGAGATTAGGGCACCATGGGTGGAAGAACCCAATGGCGAAATCCTATATACCTTAGCTTGAAGATGAACTTGGTGAAGATTGGAGATGGAGAATTGAAGCTTGAAGAAGAACCTTAGCGTGGGAAGCGGTTTTGGGACTTATTGGGGAGTGAAAATATGATTAAGTATTTGAGTGAGTATTGGGAAATGTTTAGGATGATGTGAGGGTGAAATTTGGCTAAGTATAGGTAAAACCACGATTGGGAACACTTAGGACCAAGACCCAAAAGCCTTGGACCAAGATAAAAATCACTTGCAATAAAATACATAGGTCTATGTATGGTCTGCAACGTGAAACTGTCCTGGAGGCCAAAATAACATATGTCCGCGACAGCTGTGCGTGGCGGTGCTGTCGCGGATCAATTCTGGATAAGAAAAATTACGAAAATTGAAATTGCTAATAGTTTGCTCTTAAATCGGGGTTAGACCCTTATCCACCTAATTTTGACCCCCTGATCTCTAATATGAAGTCGGATTTTCGAAATAACGAACGGATTTTGAGATATATGGAAATTACAATTCTGGGCATTCTGAGGCACGTTTTCGGGCACTTTTCGGGGTCATTTCGATATCTCCCCCATGTGAACATTCGTCCTCGAATGTAAAAGAGAAGTACAAGACTATAATAATCATAAACAAACCATCCCCAACTAAAGTGCAACATTACATTTAAAACATCATTTTCAAAATCTCAATGTGAGTGTAAAATCATCATAAATTTGCCAACTTAAATATGAATGCATATGAACGACATAGGGGCTGAACCATAAGACATGAAATCACATTAGGGACTCAGAATTAGTACCTTAGGCTTGAGTGGAGTGGAAAAGATAAGGATACTGTTTTTGAATGTCCTCTTCGACCTCCCAAGGAGCACTTTTAATTTGTTGGTTCCTCCAAAGGACCTTAACGGATGACACCTACTTGTTCCTCAATATCTTTATTTGCCTATCTAGCATCTGAATCGGAACCTCCTCATAAGTCAAGTTATCCTCAAGAACACCCACAACAACAAGAGGCATAATAGCATTAGGATAACCCACACATTTCCTCAATATTGAGACATGGAACACCGGATGAACCAAATTTATTTCACTAGGCAAGTTCAACTCATAAGCTACCTTGCCAACCCTGTTCAAGACCTCATAAGGACCAACATATCTTGGACTAAACTTCCCTTTTTTACCAAAATGGACCACATCTTTGATTGGAGAAACATTAAAATAAACCCAATCACCCACTTTGAACTCAAGGTCTCTTCTTCTCACATCAACATAAGATTTTTGACGACTTTGGGCTGTTCTCAACCTTTCCTTAATCGTCTTAACCTTCTCAAGAGCCTCCATAACCAGATGCAGTCCCAATAAAGACAACTCTCCAACCACAAACCAACCAACCATTGATCTACAATGTCTCTCATAAAGAGCCTCAAAAGGGGCCATATTGATACTAGAGTGGTAGCTATTATTGTAGCCAAACTCAATCAACTGCAATACACAAGCCCTTAGCATATCCTCAAGGGTTTTAATGGTTTTTACGGCTTGGCCATCCGTTTGAGGGTTGAAAGTCGTACTAAGGTGTACTTTTGTACCAAGACCCCTTTGAAGAGACGTCCAAAAGTATGAAGTTAATTGTGCACCACAATCCGATATGATAGATAAAGCAACACCATTTAACCTCACTAATTAATACATGTACAACCTTGCATAATCTTAAGCCCCATATGTGGTCTTAACCGGTAGAAACTGAGCTACTTTCGTCAACCTATCGACCCCCACACAAATGGAATCAAAGCCCTTTCTAGTCTTGGGAAACCCAACAACAAAATCTATATTAATAACCTCCCACTTCCAAGTGGGAACCTCTAGGTCTTGGGTTAGGCCACCCAGCCAATGATGTTCGGCTTTAACTTATTGACAACTATGGCAATCGAAAACAAATTTGGTAATGTCCCTCTTCATGCCTCCCCACCAATACACATCCCTCAATTCTCTATTTATTTTGGTGTAATCAGGGTGGATAGAATAAGAAGAATTATGGGCCTCATCAAGCATTTTCTCCCTTAAATCGTCAACATAAGGAACACACAACCTACCTTGGTATCTAACGGCACCATCTCCACCTTGGGAAAAAACCTCTACTTTGCCCTCTTTCACCAAGGCCTTCAATTCAAGAAAGGAAGAGTCAAGATCTTGTTTTGCTATCACCTCATCAACCAAAGAAGATTTAGAACCATCAACAACAACAACACCATCACCTACTTCTTCCAACCTAACCCCATATCTAGCCAATCTATGCACCTCGCTAGCCATTTTCCTATCATCACCATCAACATGAGCTAGGCTACCCATGGACACCTGATCAAAGCATCTGCCACCACATTCGCCTTACCTGGATAATAATGCACTCTCATGTCATAATATTTGAGAAGTTATAGCCACATTCTTTGTCTCAAGTTGATATTTTTTTGAGTGAAGACATATTGAAGGTTCTTATGATCGGTGAAGACATCAACATGCACCCCATACAAGTAATGACGCTAAAGCTTTAATGCAAACACAATAGTGCTCAACTCTAGATCATGCGTAGGGTAGTTCTTTTCATATACCTTGAGTTATCTAGAAGCATAAGCTATGACCTTACCATTTTGCATTGGCATACAACCCAAACCAACTCTAGATGCATCATAATACACAACAAAACCCTCAAGCCAATCTGGTGGTGACAATATAGTAGCGGACACAAGCTTGTCTTTCAATGTTTGGAAGCTTCTCTCACATTCATCAGTCCACACAAACTAAACTATCTTTTGAGTCAATTTGGTCATAGGGGAAGAAATAGAGGAGAACCCATTCAAAAATCTTCTATAGTTACCCGCAAGGCCCAAGAAGCTCCTAATATCTGACGGGGTCAATGTTCTAGGAAAAATTCCTAATTACATCTGTTTTCTTATCGTTAACTTTTATACCATCCCCCGACCCGACATGACAAGAATGCAACCTCATTCAGAAAACATTCACACTTATCATCTTTGGCGTACAATCTCTCCTCCCTCAACCTTGCAACACAACCCACAAATGACCCATATGCTCCTCTCTACTGTGTGAATAGATCAATATATCATCAATGAAGACCACAACAAAGGAATCAAGGTAAGGTTTGAAGACCCTATTCATTAGGTCCATGAAGATGGCCGGTGCATTAGTCAAGCCAAAATACAACACAACAAATACATAATGCCCATATCTAGTTCGGAAGGCCGTCTTAGGAATATCGCACTCCCTCACCCTCACTTGATGATACCTGGACCGAAAATCAATCTTAGAAAATAAACTAGCCTATTGAAATTGGTCAAAAAAGTCATCAATCCTTGGAAAAGGATATCTATTCTTTATAGTGACCCTATTAAGTTGTCGGTAGTCAATGCAAATTCTAAGTGACCCATCCTTCGTTTTCATAAACAGCACCGGAGCACCCCATGGTGATTGACTAGGTCTAATAAATCCCTTTTCCAACAAACCTTTGAATTGCTCTTTTAACTCCTTCAACTCCGCCGGGGCCATACGGTAAGGGAGAATGGAGATATGTTGAGTGTTGGGGAGGAGATCTATGCTAAAATCTATCTCTCTTTTGGGAGGGACACTGGGAAGCTCATTTGGGAACACATCAAGAAACTTGATTACAATGGGGGCCGACTCAATGGAAGGGATATTGGACTCCACATCATTAATCCTCACAAGATGATACAAACATCCGCTAGAAATCAAATTATGGACTTTAATGCATGAAATGAAACTACCCTTGACTAGCACATCTTTACTTTCCCATTCAAGGACGGGTTCATTAGAAAGTTGAAACTTGAGCCTAAGGGTTCTACAATCAATGCAAGCATAGTAGGCATACAACCAATCCATCCCAAGTATGGCATCAAAATCTACCATGTCTAATTCAACAATCAATCTCGGATGGAGCCAAAGATTGACTATTTTTTGGCCTTGGAGTATGATGGAATAAAGCAAAATGGCTCTTTA